>LUCM01008149.1:52623-71298 GCA_008360955.1 Fasciolopsis buskii | reverse complement strand
TTGGGCAATAAATAGATTCTCGAGATCGGTCGCTCGGTTTTTCATGTGCTTTGCAAAATGCAAAGTGCTGTTGCAGAACTGGACGACAATAGTGCCGAACTTGGTGCTGAGCGGAGAGGAACTAATGGTTGTAGACCGTTTCACCTACCTTGGTAGCTGTGTGTCCAACGATGGTAGCTCGAGACTGGAGGTAAGTATGCGTATATCCAAGGCTCGTGCAGCTTACGCTGGATTGAAGCACTTGTGGCGTCGGCCTAATATTTCACTGAAGTTGAAAGGTCGTGTGTACTGTGCTGTACTGTGTTCAGTTCTGTTGTACGGTTGCGAGACGTGGAGTATGCGTGTGGGCGATGTTCGTCGGTTGGAGGTTTTCGACAACCGATGTTTGCGTAGTACGGCTAGGATTGGATGGAGTGACCGGGTGAGTAATATTGAGGTTAGGAATCTGGTATTGGGTGCCACTTTTGAGAATAGATTGTTTCAGCGTATGAAACTTAGTAGAGTACGCTGGTTGGGTCACGTGTTGCGTATGACGAACACTCGTCTAGCATACCGTGCCTTATTTTGTGTTCCTCCTAAGGAATGGGAGAAGCCATGTGGAGGTCAACAGATGACGTGGCAACGTGGGATGAGAAAATGTACAGCGAAGTTGGGTAAAGTAGGTGTCTCACGCCTTCGTGGTTGGGGTCCGAAAGACTTGTCACCTAGTTGGCTAGATATCCTGGAGGATATGGCAGTGAACTGTGAATCGTGGCGATTGTGTTGTCATTTTCTATCTAATGAGAATGTTTGAATGCGTGTGTTTGTACAGTTAGACTGTTTTCCGTTTGTTGGTTGCAGCAGTATTCTTATCTTTTCCCGCCTGTGTAGATCCACTCCTTGTTCCACTCGGATATTCACCCTTTTTATAGAAACGTTTATCTTTGAGGAAAAGGCATCGGTCAGTAAGGCTTTCTTTGCTGTTTAACGCTGAACGATGATGATGAAGTTCAAACCTGACCGGAATATTTACCAGCGGGATTTCAGAATATATTTATCTCATTGTTTCTTCTCGATCCCTGATTGTTTCTGTTCTTATTGAGCCAGTTGCATTTCTGTTTCGGTTTCATTAGTGTTTGTTGTGTGTATGGTTGGGTGCATCTGACAGATGGCAACAATTCTTCCGTCTAGCTGAGATCGACTCATTGTTTCCGGATGAATTTGTAACAATAAAATTGTTGTGAAGGCTAGAGAATCATTGTACTGGGGTGCATTTTTTAGGGGAGAGGTATTATGCACACGTGATTGAACCCGTTCATCCTTTCTCCAAGCTTCTTGTTTTTTTCTGACTGGCCTTGCTTGTTTTGCAAGTTTTTTTCAGAGAAAATAACCAGACAGCAGCGCTCATTACTCACTGAATCTCCTCTGTTCGGTTGATCACCAACATATGCGCGGTTGTTTTTTATGTTCGCCTTTTGGTCGCTTCTCATTGGCGGATATAATAAAATGTCGTGTTCCATTATATGTGCTCGTTAGATTTCCCAGTCTCATGCTCGTGGTGCGTACACTCCATCATTGTGTGGTCACCGTTCTTGAAGGATTGAGCTCTCATTACCGTCGCTCGAATGTTAGTGTGTCGTTGCTCTGCGATGATGCAGTTGCTATGTACATTTCGAATAATGTGTATGAGTCGAATTGATACACAGTTATTTCAGTTTGTTATCTGCAAATAAAGTGCAGTCGTTTTTTTGCTTTGTTTTCGACATTTTATCTGTTATCCCTTACACTTTCGGCTTTTTCCTGCCGTTTTCGCCTTTCTAACATTTTTCACAGAAAGGTTAGCAGCCAACTGATGGCTTCCAAATGAGGAATGTACATCTTGGATAAAAGGATCGTTCACTTATGACCCTTTGTTTATCACAATAGTTTCTATCCGCGAAATCTCCAAATTTTTCATGGCCTATATACAATCAAACTGGATCACTTACGTTAGCAATATTTCCAAAAGGATACACAGTATTATTTTCGATTCATTCTCATTGTTTTTTTCCATTTTCCACAATGTCTAATCACATCCAAATGTTGAAGTTTTTAGCTCTCCGCTGTCGCCATGTGGTTTGCTTTCTCTCTGTTTAGGCGGTTCGGGAGGCCACCCAAGCTGGACAAGAACCGGATACTGTTTAACAGTTCCGTGCTGGTTTCACTGGACGAACCGTTTGAAGGTACGGATGTGCACAAAGCCCAATCAAAGCCTCGACACAAGTCCCGAGAGTTTCTTCTCAGTATCACATACCCCCTACAGGTGAGTCCTGTCCATATCTTCCTTTGCATGGGCTGTAGTTGACATGACTCTCGGTACTACTGCAGCAACGGGGTAAGGTTTGGAATACTTAGTTGGCTTGCGTCAATGGCCTGAATGACACGAAACACTATGGTGTGTGCGGTTGAACTCATGTCACTTTAAGGCTTGATGGGTGTTAGTATTTGGATTCAGCGAGACAAGTGACCACTTTACGTTTGAATTCATGTAAACCGGAAAATATCAAAATACTTCCGAATTTATTCGCCGGTCAAAGTTATATTATTCAAGCCATGCGGTTCTCGCTAGCAGTGTACAGTTGTCAGCTTCGTGACAGTTTTCCCGAGATCTACTTATATTTATCGTCTAAACATTCTGTCAGTTTCAATTTGCTTTTCAAGTTATCATCGTGATTCCCTAGTTGGACTGATTGAGCATCATTTCTGTGACTACCATTTGCACAGCTGTCTCGAGAACGGTGCATTGGCTTGCATCATCATTGAGCCACCAACAACAGTGACAGTGATAATATTAATAGCAATGTTGTTATTACTATCACCAACAACAGTGACGTTCTCAATGTCACCACTGTCACTATAAGTAGTTCTTTAGTCATGGATAAAATGTATCCAGGCTCACTGTGTAAACGGCCGCAATCAAGCATCGGCGGTGTAAACGGCTTGGTCGGTTTTTGTCTGCCAGGGGTTCTTCTTGAAAAAATACCACAAGTATTGTATAGACTCTTGCGTGCAATAAATAATGTCGCATTTCAGTCTTCTAGTGGTACTGTGACTTGGGGAGTGTGGCTCTCCAATTAATTAGGGTTATCGCCCGTTGTCGTGTTATACTTACCCGATGAAGTTTACCCGGAAAGGCGCGTGAACTGCTTAACGGAATACCGGATGATCTGAAACGACTCTACTGTCCCGAAGATCCAGCTTGGTTGGGCAAAACTTAGTGGCACACTCCCGAATAAAACGGCCTAATCTGGATTGGGTGACCGAACGGTATAACAATCCACGGTACTGCTGATCACGGCACACCTTTAACAAAAATCTTGCAGTTCTTTTCAGATTGATGTGCAGATCACAGGTGCCTGTACTCTCACATCACACTGAGTTTCTCATCTAACCAATCACCCATTTTTTCTCTCTCGTTTCTTAAATGGATGATAATCCGGAACTTCAGTCGTCCATGCAAATGATGATGTCTTTGAGGGAAATTTTGTGACATCTGCTTCTCGGTTTACTTTGGGCAGCTTCAAAGTATACCGAACTTATTTTCCCCGGCTGACAGTTTTATTCCTCCTCGATGCCTCCTCAAATTAGTTACATCTAACGTGGAAACTTCGATGCGCATTGAGCAAGAGGCGCATGTAGTTTATAAACTGGGGAACCTAGCCATTGGTATGCGTTGTATCCAAAATTCCAAGTTCTTCACCCAGTTGGCATTCGAATTCAGTACTTCGGTAAAGTGCGTTTCTGGGAACTCTTAGATCGGCTTTTGGTCTTTCCCATCCGGATGTAGCTCTCAGTAAAAGGGTTATGGCTGGACTACTTAAATAGATCCCAGTTGACAGCCGGGTGTGTAGAGACTGGGATTTATACAGAGTACACAATCCTCACTGCTATAAACAGTTTGTTTGTCGTCCCAGTGTACGCACCTAGAGAGGAGAGGCCCTCCACCGAGCTGATTGATCATTGATGACCAGTCCAAGGAGTTGGCTAAACTGTAATTCCAGACCAACCACGGATGACGTGCGAAGCATTCAATTGTTTGCTCACCGATATCTGTGGCGTGAGGATGCGCTGGGCATCCCGGATGTTTAGCCCCATCCGAAGGTCGTGTGAAGTGCGGAATCAGTCAGCGGTCCCCAATGAGCTGCATGACCGTCAGTTCGTCGTGCTGCCTTGTAGGTTAGACCATTTCGCAAAATGCTGGAGATGGGGCCACTTAAGTCAATCGTCTACATGGATTTGGGCAATGGGATAGTATGAAACCCACGAATGACTCATGGATTGCGACCGATCGCCGTTGACATGGACTGGAGAATGGAACAACGTCCATGTGTGTGCACATTGTTCTTTCCTGTTCCCCGTTGGCGATCGGTAAGCAACTTTGTTTAGCATATATATATATATGTATATATATACAAATATGTATATATATGTGTACATATATGTATATGAATGTATATATATATATATATATATATATATATATATATGCCTCTGCAGACTGCAAATAAGATGAAAAAACCCCACGATCTGTTAAGTACAAGTTGAGGTGCCATTATAACTTTATCAGGATGTATTTAGATGACCCTTTCGTCTGGATTCCCGTCGTTCCGAAAGCGGGAATGGGTTGTTGGTTCTGTCCTCAAACCATCGGTCTTATCTCGGTAATGAGGTTAAAGGCTCGAACGGTGCTTGGCGTATTTAGATAATTCACGTTTTGTAACAAGGATGCTTGACGAAAATTCAGGAAGCTTCTAGTCAAATATCGAGAATATTTTCTGTCTTACAAGATATATACGTGTGTATTTCATCCCGGGACCTCATCCACTACCCTGTATTGATATTTTCACACCATCCTGTTCGAATTGTAATCATCACTTTATGATCCTGTTGCCGTACAGTGAGCATGTTAGACCTTTACAACGTCGGTTGAACTCTGAAATTTTTCCTCGTCGATTTGAAGATTATTTGTCACTTTGCGTTACAGGGTGTCACAGTGTAATTGCGTGCAACTGACGACGCGATAATTTGCGCTGGCTTAATCTCGATGATGGTGGTAGCATTTTTTTAGCTGAGTCGGTGTAGAGAGACGAACAATTGATGTCAAGGTTTTGAATGCGAAAAAGCAGTGCATTCGCGTCGTTTTTGGGCTGCCTGTAAAGTAGATGATCGCAAATATATCTTGCGCATCCACGTAGCGTTTCTTTTTCAAAAGTTCTTGTGCTCTTTAATTGTTTATTGACGTCATCCGATAATCTACATCGGGCAGTACTGTCCCAGTACGTGCCGTGATTACCTCGTTGTTAGACCCACGTAAGTTGGGCATCTAGACATGAGACGATAAACACATTTAGAGTTGTCTTCGGAGTGCCGACAAATGACGCCATGATCTTTTTTCAGTCATTTGTAATTTCGACTGCATGAACAGTCAGTGTGACTGTCTTATGCCTTTGTCTGCGTCCCTGCAACACTTCCGTTCAGAAGTTAAATATACCGTGCTCGTCTTTCCTAGAGCTCGCTCTCGATGGGCAGCATCTCTAGTGAACACGATCCTTACCGGCCGCTTGGGTTCAACCAAGAGCTAAGTATCTGATAACCGGATATACTCGTTTTTTGCCGATGGGATTCGGTCTATAGAAGGGCTCCGTACTCCATTAATATTGCTCTCGATCTTTGTTGCTTGAGGTGACGATTTATTTTACAAGTCTTTTTTAAAATTCGCACAGACACACACACTGTCATGTATATCGTATTTAAAAGGCGGTTGGTTTAATTCCCATAGCCTGCTTATGCAAATTTTTCTGAGCGAAGTTTTTGCTTTCCTCTCATTTAAAGAAAAAGAGTTTTGTTTGATAACACACAGATCGTGGTTCCCAGCTCGATAGTGACGAACTGTGTTCTTTTACTTCTAGGTGTCAGTCTACTTCAAAATACAGGAAATTGTCTATTTCCGTATTTTCTGTCTCATTTCAGGACGAAGTTACTGGGAAATTGTTGCGCCAGCTTTTCAAAGACAATGTGGCTTGTCTGTAATGCAACGCAAAACGATAAATGTACAGCACTTTTGTCATATACAAATAAATATTTTTACTGAAGCGTTGTTGGTTCCGATCTGGAGATTATCAAGTAGTTGGAGCAGTTCATCAATGGTTCTTAGTTTTTTATTTTCTGAAACAGTCTGCTTCAGACTGTACAGAAACGCTCCTGATTTGTCAATTCTTTTATTAAGAGAATTCAGGTAACACCTTTTCCGAGAGCGTCAAAATAAAAAAAATTGTAACTTTCGGAGCTTGTAAACGGTATCGTCTTCATATCACAACTTCCTGATCTTTATGCTTTAGCAAATACTTCGGCGCCGTTAGCTTAGGGGAAATCATCTCGTACAGTTGATATTTATCATGAAACGCCTAACCAATCACATGGTTCCGGGAATCTTTGCTTACTGGTGTACGTACTGCTGACTAAAGATATATTTATATTCTATCATTGAGCATAAGTTAGATAAAAACCACCGTCAGTACACTCTGTGTGTGGTTATCATCAAATCCGTGTGAACAAAGTGATAGGTTGAAAAGCATACAGTTCTGTCTTCGTATCCAGATCAGTCTCCGAACCCCGATGTAATTGTCGTGATTTTTCGGATCACTTCGGCCATCGAACTAGTTTATCTCTTTCCATTGTAGAATTTGAGCATAATCCACTAGGATTCAGCGGCAAGCACGTATGCGCATGTACAGTTTTCCGAACATGTTTAGTTTGACTGTAAGTTGCAGTTCCTCAATTGCACAGCATGACCTAGACGATTTGAGTTAGCAGAATGTTGAAGAAGCACGTCGAAAATATAGAGTGAATTCTAACAATCAAGTGAATTGAACCATTGACGATTGTAGCGACCATATATGCCGCGCTAAAACTGGTTCCAGGTTACATGGGTGTTACGTTTAACAAATGTAAGGCTAAGCATAGGCACGTGTGTCACGAGGACAAATGATACAGTCAGATGCGGTATGCAAACGCGGATTTTGTCATTGACCAGTAAAACGAGTTTGTCATCCCGCTGACTTCACTCTTGCACATATCTGATCATCTGGATTGCCTTGTTGATCATATGCCTGTGCAATACGCAATACTTGTTTTGACAACCGTTATCATGATGCTACAAACCAAGTGATTAGTTAGTGCATATAATGAAAGTCCAGTATGCAACGTATACAACTAGCGAAAATGTGGTAATTAGTATAGCAGGCTCTTTTCAGATTCCGATGTTGCTCTCTGTTGTGGCACCTTATGAGATTGCTTGCAGACGTTGAGGCCGTCGATGATAATTCCAACTACGCGTTGGTTGTTTGGGGACACAGAACGACACCTCCGGGGGCTCATTTGCTTTTCCAGCCGATCGAACCAACGACAGTGGTAACCTCATTCAGGTTTGGTCCGATCACAGACTATTTCTGGCGAACAACATTTCGTTATAAAAGCGCGATGTCAGCTCACTTGATGTCCTCCGCCGTCACAGCGTTAGATTCAGATTAACCTACCTGGTATTGATTACTGGTGCCGTAGATCGATCGTGGATTGTTGATCATTCTGATCCACATTCTTGGAGTCAGATCATGCATTGGTTTGTGATCGCAGTAACATGAAAATCGTGCGTCTCGGACAGTTATTTCCAGTCGACATTCGCCGGTTTGAGTCGAAGCCTTCTACACGATTATCGTCACGCAGTAATACTCAGAATCAGAACAAACACCACGGGCCCAGCCCACAACAGCGGATGTTGCGAGGGACTCCAGGTCATGCGAGCCTTAAACGACGAATACCTTCGACATCAGTTGCTGTGTTGAATCTCCACAGGTCTGTCCCTCTGGATGTCACATGGAACGTAATTATATATATATATATATATATATATATATATGTACCTGAGACATCAGATCACCAGGAGCCTGAAAAATCACTGTAAGCACGGGCGGCTGGGGAAATGCAGAGAAACGGGAAAAGCTGCAGTTAACGGTAATAGTTGAAACTTTTACCAAATGGCTTCGAGTCCCGATACACGAAAACTGGCTGTAAGCTAGGTGACCAAGGAGTTCGATGGCTTACATATTCACTCTGGAAAGTTGGAGAGAACACTTTATTGGGGCCAGTTTAGTTTGACCGCTGCCACGTTGTACTTTCCATTTTTGTCCGCAAGTGAAACAGTGCAGCTATATACCACTGCTCCATCGGAAATGGAAGTTATTTGGGGCAAAAGTTAGCTAGACTAGGTCTGAGCTCCTTTTTCAGGTATAGTGCAGTAGTTAACGAAAATTCCAAGGTCGATGTGTGAAAATGAGCCAATATTTAACCTTATGGGAATCGGTTAGTATAAAAGGTCATAGAAACGTTGATAGGTCGTTTGGTGCGTATCACATTTAGGCTCATCAAGTGGATTATTATCCGCTGGTTACGTAATGCCTTCTTAGGTCGCACGCGTGAAAATCTAGCTGGTTTTCGCTCCGGCTTGCATTAGATTGATCATTTCATCTCTTTACGGCCGTTGTTAGAACATAAGCACATCTCCCTTAGGCCCACAGTATTTGTATCCCTAAATCTGAAAGCGACATTCGAGTCAGTCGATCGTACAGTTCTTTGAAACTGTCTGTCGTGGGAAAGGGTATCACAGAAATTCATCCTACTCATCCATTCTCTGTGTGAACATCCGAAGCCGAATTCGTGCTTACGGCGATCTTTCACTCAAGTTCACCACAAAAAATGGTGTTCGTCAGGGTTGCCATTTTCTGTCATTTTATTTTCAACTTTGGAATTGGAATGTTCGTGGAAATGGTCCCGTCCTCTTGTGCGAATAGTGACATCAAGAATTCGTCAGAAAATAACTTGTCTGTCATGCGATTCTTGCTTTTGGTTGGGCTTTAACTAAATGCCAAACAATTGACGACCATGTGAACATAAATGTTGCTATGTTTGGCATGCTTTTCGCAAACCCAAAGTGTGAAATGCTGTTGCGGGAGTGACATTGTTCATCCAGAGGAGGAATTGGACGAAATGAATAATTTTTGTTACCCGAGCAGTTGCCTCATATCAGGTGGTTCGTTTGCAAAAGACTCCACTGTCACTTGCCAACTTGAAATATCTGTTGTCACTGCGGAGGGAACATATTTGGAGGTTGTCGGTGTTTGAACTCCGCGATCATATTATTGTGGAATGTGACAGGAGAATTGTATTAGCAATGCTGAACTTAGGCTTAGAGTTTTAGGCCATAGAACACATTCAGTCGGAGAGGCGTTGAATTTGAGTAGATTAAGATAGCCGGGACATGCGTTACGCATGCCCGCAAGTCGTCCCATTCGGTACGTGCTGTTCCGCGAGGGAGGTAATGACTTCAAGATGAGTTAAGGTAATCAGTCCATAAACTGGAGGAAGGGCATGCAAACCCTCACGAATGGACGGTGCCAATTAGGTTAAATCATATTACCGACCTGGAGTCCATGAGATCTCGCAGTCCGAGGGTTGGGGAGTCCAGGCGATAAAGCTGAATGACTCAATCAGCAGTGCTGTTGCATTTGAAATATTTCTGCTTTCTTTGTGATCGTCTGACCTATTATTTAATTTTCGATGCTAAGACTTGGCAATCAAAATCGGCCAAGTAAACTGATTTGTTGACGGTCGTTGTGCACCCTAGAGATGTCTGACAAGTTATGTATCCCCATTGAATTTGTTTGTGCCTATCCCTCGCTGTTAGGACGTAACTTTGGCCAGTTTAGCAGGGCTCAGTGGACAGAGTGCTTTCACTGGACATTAGTCAGATCCAAACCTACCGGATAAAGTTACGATACATTTCACGCGGGACTTAGAATCAGCTGAATCACACTAACCAAATGATTGAGAAATACATAAACTGGCTCCAAAGCTTAGAGGTACTTCATGCCACTGTGACGTAGCCCTATATCGTTCTCGAAACTACTAACCTACTCTTGACACTGTCTGAACATGCGTCCTACTTCACAACATTCTTTAAAACTCCATCTATCGGTAAAAAATGATGCCAGAAGAGAACTATGAGTGATTTTGCTCGGGTAAAAATGCAAGTTAAGTGCAATAGTGACGGAGAAAAAATCTACCGTCGACAAGTGTAAAATCAACTAGAAAGCCTAACAATTTGACTATGGGCAATCTGACTATCACAGATTGCCTAATTTGGTAAGAGGCTGTCGCGCGGCAGAACGCCGACTTCCGGGAGAGCACGAAAAAAAACTAAGGAAACGGTCTGCAACCCGCCGGAACTACTTTGCTGATGCTCCGGGAAAACATGTTAAGGCCGGGAGAAATAGGGTAGTTCGGAACTGTGCGAATAACAGAAGTACATTCTATTGTGACATGTTCTTTTTCGGATAACTTAGGTTCGGTGGGATCATATTTCACAAACACAACAGTTAAGCGCACGATGGCACTACAGGCTTGACGTTTCAGGGCAAGTCTGCGACACAGATGGTGCTTGAGGCTTGGATGAGTTAGCGCGGCCTTTGAAATGCGTATAAATGTGTCCTCTCCCATTTCGCCCCTCACAGTAATACAACCTCCCGGATTATTTGAACCGAAGGACCTTCATTCTTTTGTTTCCCATCTTGATTGCCGGTAGAGGCTCTTACTAATCCAGAAGTAGTTCTTTAAAACTAAATGGTATAACATGCGTTCCACATCTGCCCACTTTAGTTGTCTTGCAGTCCAGGAAAAATTGAATTTCCTGAATGTCGGGTGCAAACAGGATGATGCCATGAGGGTGTTCCAAAACAATAGTTCTGTACCGTTTGTAAGATTTTGACGCTACCATCTGCAAGGCCTTCGGCCGACCCACTAAGAACACCCTCAATTCCAAATATGACCAGAAGCGGTGCAACGAACTTGCGGAACTCCGCTGGAGTCGAGGAAAAGTGACGAAAACTTGTAAGTTCTTATTCGTATAAGGACTGAGTGGTTTGATGATTGATTCAAACTTTTCAAATTTTATTTTTCAATAACTATTTCCGTAGAGCAGTCCTGTTAACTGGATCGAAAACCGCTCTGATCTCCTAGACCACGGCAATGGTCGATCTCCGTTAGATGCTTGGATTCGCCGATAGTTTAAACAGGGTGAATACCTGATCTGAGCAACGTAGTCCAAAGAAAAAGTTTGTCTGCCGCTCACGGATAGAGATGATAGTTTGTGGAGGACATCGGATGGCAGAATATTCGAAGACACATGGAATCTGTAGATTCCTTTCCGCCTGTTTTAGATAGCTTGCCATCTTTCCTTTTGGGACTATGATCAACCCTGTGCAATCCTGGGAAACGTTTTATTTTCTCCCTGTACGTTACAGACTAAATACGCTTGTTCTTTCCTCATATCGTATTCTGCGTCTTTGAATACAGCTAATGTTAAATCCTTCTGGAACCTGTGTAGTTCAAGCACACCACAAGTTTGAGCTTCGTTGGGTGAATTTGAAAAAACAGATTGTTGGGAATCGCGTCCCATAAATGGCACACGGTGCGAGTTGAACTACAAAATGAGTCGTTCAACCCATTTTTCTAAGCGTCAATGAAGCTTATGAATCAACATTCCGTCGGTTTCGTATATTTTCTCGCTGTTCCCATTTCTTTTGCTACCGGTGACAAGGATGTGGAACAATTTTCAAATGTTCCGACAGGCAATAGGTGACTTCGTCTTTGTAATGCTTTCTGATAATCAGTTTTCGTGATTTCTTCTTCGGCTTTCACGGAGCTCGCTTCAGAGTTAAGCTTGCAAAATCCGCGGGTATTGAGAAGTCGGAAGGGGTTCACTGTTTTTGATTGAGTGGCCGGTTTGGAGATGATATCGAAACTAGCCGAGCAAGCATGGTTCAGGATCGAATTTCATTCTCACCGAAAAACAGCCGAAGGAACGAAGCGGCCCATAGAACCAAGTGAAAGTAAACGATCATAGCCGGTGGATTTGCCTGAACGTGAATCAACACAAGTTTGTACACGCCTAATTTAGTTGCGTATGGATTAGCAACATGACTACATTGTATACGGACTTCGTAAGATTTTTATTGTTCCTTATGGAAAGGAAATATGCGGCGCATTTGATCAGAGTTACGTTTTATTCCCAACGTCCATTCTGCTTCTTATCTACCACGGCTCTCAGTAAACAATAAAAAACTATGTCACTTTTTTGAGTTTGTTTTAATTTATTTGATTCCATCGATCCTTTTCATTTTCGCTTTCCCTGGTCAACAAACTCACACCCTGACTTGAGTTTCTACCAGTTCGTGGAATTGCACCATCATGACAAAAAAAGACAGATTCTACAAAATCTTAACGTTTCATTTTATTCTTGTCATTCTAGTATGCAAAACAATCTGACATGTATAGGACGTTACCCTAGTAAAAAATAATCCGATGCACGGACAGTTTGGGGAAACATGATGGTCCAAAATATTTCACACTTTAGAAAATAGGAAAAATTCTATCTCGATGAATTAGACAAAATGCGCGGTGTTTTGAAGTGTACTAGAATGACGTTTTCACGGCTTCCAGTGCTTCATTGTCAACCCAAAACCATTGGTGCATGGGATTCGATTGCCCCACTTGGTCAATTACAATCCAGTGTGCTTTCGATCAAGGTCTAATTAATAGGAAGAACGAGGTCAGTTAAATCCATCGATGTTGCGAGTGTAATCGCATTATCGTCATCATCATCATCGTCATCGTTCAGCGTTAAACTCCCACACCCCTCCGCAATTTGGATCGTGTGTGCATTATAAGCGCCTCTAGACTGTAAAAAGCTGTTTATGGGAAAGGGAGGGGAAAGTAAGGAGGAAAGGAAAGGGCATGCCAGTCACGAACCGCTGCCTTTCCCCAGAGTTCCGTTTATATAAAAAGAGTGAATATTCAAGGGGAACAGGGAGTGGTCCTTAACAGGCGGGAAAAGATAATATGCTGCTGCATGCCAATCACAGGGAACATCAGTCTAAACTGACCAAGCGCAAACGTGTTTCAATCCATTCTGATTCGATAGAAAATGACAGCGCGATCGCCAACTGTCGGTTCAACTGCCATATCTCTTTCAGTGTCTCCAGCAGCAAGTCGACAAGTCTTTCGGAACCCCAACCACGAAGGCGTTGGAACATGTCTACTTACCAACTTCCTGTATTTTCTTCAATCCCGCGTTGCCACGTCATCTGTTTGGCCTCCACATGGCTTCTCCATCCTTAGGAGGGACACAAAAATAGCGGCACGGTAATGTGTATATGAGTGTTCGTCATACGCAACCACGTACCCACACCGCGTAGTCTACTAAGTTTCATACGCTGATGACAAGCTTCATTTTCAAGAAGTGACACCCAATACCAAGATTCCTAACTCTCAATAATTACTCACCCGGTTCCCTCCATCCAATCCTAGCCATACTACGTAACATCGGTCTGTCGAAAACCTCTAACCGACCGTAACATCGCCCATCACGCATTACTCCTACATCTAGTCAAGCCGGTACTAATTGCTAGAGTTATCTAAACACTTATACGTTGCACAGTACATTCGATCGTACCTGTGTCTAACTTCTCAGTGTAGTATTCAGTGTGTCTGACCGCCACAAGTGCTTCAATCCTAGCGTAAGCTGCACGAGCCTTGGATATACGCATACTTACCTCCAATCTCGGGCTACCATCGTTGGATGTATTGACCTGTCATGATCACAAGATGAACCCGTTGGAAGTAAGTTTGTGCAATACGGATGTCACTAATTTGCTTAGGTAATGTGATGGAATTTGCTTGTGGCTGAGGTGATACCATACGGCTTGGCTGTGCGTCCGCCGATAGCCACCAGTCGGGGAGCGTGCGAAATAAAACAATGATTACAATGAACGATATTGGTCGACAAGCGATCCAGCAACAACGCTTCACTCTTCATCAATTCTCCAGTAAGTTATATCGTGTTACAGCGTACCGTTGATTGTCACTCTCCCTTGAAGTTTGTCACTTCATGCTAATGTGTCCTGTTAGAATTTGGTGGTATCCGATACGGGGAGATTTGGGTCCCTGTGAAAAACAGAGCAGTTCAGTCCGCGAATATTAGTGTAATCGGTGATTTCTTGATGGTTTTACTAGTACGTAGGCTGAGCGTGAGGATGACAACGAATGTGATCATGTGATATTGTAACAAGGAGGCAAGCGGTTGGTTCACACGTTTGTTGTGTTGTTGTCCGTATTCTTCGGATTCCCAGTGTTCTAAATTATCACGGAATTTCTTTGGTTTGAAACATCGACCCTGGTCTGTGATAATTGTATCAGGTACACGAAATCTTACTACCACATTGTTAATGAAAGCACGAGCAACTGTCTCGGCTGTTTAATCCGGTACCGGCAACGCCTTCGCCAACCGGGATACAACGGCCAGTCTCTCTCTCTCTCTCTCTCTCTATATATATATATATATATATATATCGGATTTCTGACGGGGACATTGGCAACGGTCTTAAAGTGTCTAATCCTCAGGCCTGCAGCACTCACTGTTGCGGAATCGACTACATTGGGGCGTCACTGTCGCCATTTCTCGGTTCCGATGACGTTCCCCAAAAGACCTTATGAAGCTATTAATATCTTGTCGTATAGTGGGCCAGAAAACTTTCCGTTGTAATAATTCGTGAACTTTTTGTTGTCTCACGTGTGTGTTGTCATGTGCCAACTGAATCACTTGCTCGCGTAGCGTTGCTTGGATGAACCGCAATCGATTGGCTCTTAGCAAATGCCCTATTTTGATATCGACCATGAGTTTTCTGTTTTGTGCATACAATCGCTCCCATATTGACAGTAAGTTCTGCAGTGTAGGTGAGCCTTTTACCACTTTGGTTTTGGCTTAAAGAATGGGACAGACCATGCGCACGAGTTCGTCGTCCCTCTGATGATTGAATACTAAGTCGTTTGGAATCACTTGATGCACCAGTGTTGCTTCCACCGGAAATGGCTCGTCTACGGTTGGGCACGATCACGCATCAGGTATTTCATTTCCTCGGCCACGCACGTAAAGCATCTTGAGATAAAGTTCTTGAAGGTGGTACGCCCACCGAACGACTCTTCCCCTGGGATCTCGTGTTGTCGTTAGCCATATCAGAGGTTTGTGGTCAGTTTTAATACAAAACATGGTGGCGATCAGATATGTCCTCCATTTCTTCAACGCTTAAACTATCGCCAAGCACCAATGCCGACATCGCTTGCATTAAAGGCTACAGTACATCGCTCATTAGACCTTGGTATTGTCAAGTTATTTAGAGTGTTGGTTGCGCTTGCTTTGAATTCCCTGAACACCGTTTCCGCTTCTTTCGTCCACTCGAGTTTTTTAATCCTTCGTTAGTAATTGAAATAATCCTTGAACCTTCTCTGCGAAATTTGCCGTCGTATCTCACCAGGGCCAGGAGGGATCATAGTTGTAGTGTGTTCCTTTTCTCAGGCAGTGGCGCGATTTCGCCTCCACTGACGACATGCTCCAAATAGGTTATTCTATCACGAACAGTCTGGCACTTTTTGGCACTCGAATTCCGACCCACCATGTTGATTCTTTCCAAGGGAGCTTCCATTCTGGATACATGTTCTTCGACCATCTTTGAAAATGTGGCGATGTCGCCGCCGTAAACCACAACACCGTCTAAATTCTCCAGTACTTGTAGCAACAATCGCCTAAAGGTTTCTGGTCTGTTGTACAGTACAAAAGACGTACATAAAAATTCATACCGGTTCCCATTGACGCAGAACGTTCTTATCTCTGTCCTTCGTTAGCTGCCAATATCCTAATCGTAAATCGGTTAGGGATAACTGTTCTGTGTCGTGCAATTGTTCATATATCTCTTACGTCACTGGCATAGTAAATGCATCGTTGACGATGAGGCGAATAAGCTCTCTGAAGTACACACAAAATCTACATGTCCTATCGGACTTCTCAATCACTAAAACGGGTGAGGAGTATGGATTGATGCTTAGCTGGATGATACCCTTGGAAAGCATGTCCTGCACCTGCTTCTGCACGTCAGGGATGACTTTCTGCGGTATCCGTCTGTGTAATGGTTTACACACAACTCCCGAAAACAGATTGACCCAATGTTCCAGGCAATCACAAAAGCCGCACTGAGCGTCTGGTGTTGAGAATAACCTTGCGTACTGCTGGATACATCGGTTTCCAGATAGCCCGAGACTCTGGGATTGATGCTGCTGTCGCGCCTCGAACCACGCTTGGGAAATTCTTTACTAGATTCCAACGCAATTGCTTTTTGTTCGACCTTCAGTTGATTTCTCTCAAGATTAATCCTGGCCTCCATGGGCTTCAATAGGTTGATTCTAATAACTGTTTCGTCTACTCCCTCAACCAACAACACATTATGCGTTTTTGTGATCTCTCCCATCAGAAAATTCGTTCACCCCTCGGCTCGCACTGATAAGGTTGCTCCTACTGTACACACTTGCAACGGACAGGGTTTTACCACTGCCCTCTCAATCTGAGCCGTATCCACAGCTTCTATCCTTTGCACAACCTCGAGTAATGATTTAACTCTCGGGGAACTCTTGTCCACCAAACGGACGAGAAAAAATCAAGATAGGGGGCGCTTGCATTTACAAAACCTTTGTTGCAAACAAAGCACTTTCTCTCCGGAAATTTGCGTTGGAGCCCGTTGTTGCTTTGTGACTGATGTTGCAATTTCAACTCTAACTGTGTGATTTCGTCCGTCAGTTTGTGCACTTTTCCTTCCAGTTCGGATGCCTCCACCTCGGATGACATAGTGCCACCGTCAGCACTTCAGGCAGTTCCTAGGACAGTGACCATAGCGTCCGCCCCGTATGCAGTTGCCGGTTTCCTCATTGCTAACGCTTGTGGCATGGGTTGAACGAACCGGTCGCGCACACGAGGCTTGACAGTCGCTTTGTTTGCCTATGGTAAGCCGATCGATACCCGACGCTTTAGTTACCGGTAAAACGTCAACGCATCTTTCATTGAGTCCCACTGAGACGTGTAAAACTGCTGCATTGCTTTCTTGCAGTCGCCTTTTCTTTACTCAGCTATTCAATCCTGCGCACACCTCCTAATGTGTCGAGCCAGTCATTTTTACCGTATGCAGGTTGTGAACAGCCTTCAAACGCCCCGAAAGCAACAGGCCCAGTGCCGTCGGAAAGGCTGTCACCTTTCACACCGTTTCTTTTTTAATCCTTTCAAACTCGATCAGCCCCGCCTCCACATTTCCATCAGCGAACACCAAGGGCCAAGAAGAAGCCTCATCGCGTTTGCACTTGATCACAGCACTAGTGTAACACGAAGGCCAACGGGTTGTACACGTGTTTGTTGCGAAGCGGAACAAGTCACAGCTCCCAGACTTTGCTCGGTCATGTACGTTGTTCTATTCCAGCCCACGCTCTCTCGAGGTCCATGTTCTGATTAGCTGAGCATTCCCGGGCCGATGCGACTACGTGCTAAACACTTGCTTTCATTCTTTTGGACCACCCTGCGGCTGTGTTGGTCCGATTGCTATGAGGGACGACTCGAATTGTCGGTCTCATCTGGGGGACTCGTGTTGTCTGAGTTCTTGCTCCGTCGCGCGTTTGTTGCTGCCGCGGGAAGTTTTTGACATAGTTGTTGTTGCTTCTTCGGGCCACTACTTCTGGTTAGTTCGTGCTACGGGGTCGATTAACCTTTTGTTTCCTTATGGTCGTGAACTCTTCTGCAATATCATGGTTAATGTGACAACGGACATTAGGCTGTGAGATTCCAAGTAGCAAACCTCGGTAAGTAGTAGTGAGACAGGCAAAAATAGAGGCCCCCCATCTACTTTTTAAAGTTAAACGGCTCAGAAATGAATTTGTCCACAATTCTGACCCATGCCATTAGTTTTCTGTCACACTGTGCCTTTGATACAGTATACTTTCGGGGATAGACGTCAGCCCATTACTGCCTTCGTACACTCGACCCCGCAAAACAAAAAATCGCTTCTTCACTAACTAGAGTCCAAAATGTCTGTTTCATTTAGAAACCATTATCTCAAAAACTCTGTCGATGAAATTGGTGAACTTCAGTTTTTTAGATTCATTATCATCATCAGCGTTCAGCCTTAAACAACAAGGCAAGCTGCTACCTCTTCCCTAGAGTTACATGTTTCCATAAGAAGATTGAATATCCAAAGGGAACAAGGCGTGCACCCATAAAAGCATAAAAAGAGAAGAATGCACAGAGACCAACGCATGGAATAGAGTCTAAGTCTACAAGCACAACTTTTCTTACAATCATTCTGATTCGATAGAAAATGATGACATCATCGCCACTTTCCTTGATCCAGTGCAATATACTCCAGTGTCTCCAACCAGCTAGTGGACGGGTCTTTCGAACCCCAACCACGAAGACGTGAGACTACCACTTCACCTAATTTCGCTGTACATTTTCTCATCCTCGGTTTCCACGTCATCTGCTGACCACATGTTTTTTTTCCGCTCCGTGGGAGGAACGCAAGATAGAGCATGATATGGTAGTCCAGAGTTCGTCATGCGCAACGCGTGACCCAACCAGCGTAACCTACTAAGCTTTCTACGCTGAGATAGGGTATTCTCAGAACTGGCACCTAATACTGGATTCCTCATCCCCACATTACTCACCTGGACACTTCATGC
>LUCM01008149.1:0-47918 GCA_008360955.1 Fasciolopsis buskii | reverse complement strand
TTGTATACGTGTTACTCATGGGGATTGATGGATGAGGGCTGCTAGGGCGTCCAGTCGCTAAACAGAAGAACGATTAGGGTTCTCGACCAAAGCCTTTGGTTCTGACAAGAACTTGACCGCAAGGCAGCGGGGCATAGCTGAGTGGGCGCCCATCTACTTGGATCAATTATTCTTCCACTCATTTTTCCGACTGAGCTGCCACCTCAGATCAACTCCCGATCGGGCGGACCATGAGATTACTTTGTCAGGCATCTGTCCACTGACCTAAACATGATTGGATCTTCGGTTTGAGGTAAGCTATCTGGTATAGCTTGTTGGGCCATGGAGGCACGCAAGTCGTCACACAGTGTTAAGGTGCGGTCTCATTTGGACAGGTTCCTTAGATTGGAGTTCGGCAAATTGACTAGTGCCGTGCCTCGTCGAGCCTCGGTAACGAACCTGTGACTCACTACAGACTCTTCAGTTGATTGTTGTAGATGATGTTGAGCGGTTTTCTCAACCGTTTCGTTCGCTTAGCATTCGCTGGGTATAATTTCGGGTCTATCATTGTTACTTTTGTGTACACCAACTTCCTTCTCGATTTTCTCGATTAAAGCACTGGAGATCGATTTTTTTTCGTCAGACAAAATTTTGGACGCCTACTATAACATGGATATCTTCTTAGTGGGAAATTTCTTTGGACATCAGCTGTTATTTTTGTTGTAAAATGCCAGAGAATATCGTCTCCTAATATGGCAATTAACTCTAACCCCTATCAGACAAACGTGGAATTTTGTTTATTAGTCGAGAGAAGTGAAGTGTCTACTCGAAACCAAATTCTGCGGGAGTGTTGTGCTTTTGAATATTATTAGTTGAACATAAAAAAGATATACAATAGTTCTAACGAGAATTTGTTCGGGGACCTGAGTGTGAGCAGTCATCGGTACTGATGATAAACTTGGGCAATTTATTTTAAAATCATAACTTTTTCAAATTATCCTGGCCTTATTATAACGCATGCTATATTTGATCAGATTTCGGTTTACTGATTCGCTTTTGTGCATCAGTTAACCTTTGTCTTAATTTGGTCGTGTAGCGACAACCAAATATGCAATTAACATAAAGCAGTTAGAAAGTTACCGTCTTCTTAGGTAACATTTTCTGTTCATCACTTATTTTGCGTTCTTTTTTTTCGTGGAGAGTGTGAATCTTGTTCGTTCTTGTTTGGCAACGGTGCTTGCAGAGACTTTCTAATAAAATAAAACACTCCAATATATGAAGTGATCTAGTTTTGTTGCTAACTTCCATTGACAGACCGTAAGTCTCTGTTCCCATTGCCACTGATTTTCTGCCTCGGTAAGGTGACTCCCGATCACTGAGCGGGGTAGGTTTCTATACCATTTGAAAATTAAATTCCGAAGGCATAACGCTAAAATGAGAAACGATAAAGTGAGAATGAACGATTGGTTTTAATTGTTACTACAACGAGATGCGGTATATCTCAGTAGCCTTTGGTGCACATTGGGCAACTGGTCATATTGGTCACCAGCTCACGATCGGTCACTTATCCTCTCACATGCCTTTTGACTAGGGTTTGGACAAGCCTTATCCTTCTTCTAGCACGCATAATGTATTGCTGTTGCGTTGCCACAGCTGCAGACGTGTTCGAGTTGATCATCCGGTCCGGTATAATGATGCGCTTGGGGTGCAATCTCTGTGCCGAAGTGGACACAGTGACTAGCTCGCCCACTCAGGTCCATTGAGGCTTGCCTAGACACGCCTGTTTCGCTAGGCCACGTGATGTGCAAAATCAGCACAGCATTTTTTCCGTCCGGCGGCTGCTGTCGTGACAACCTTTGTGGCCATAGCAGTCGCGCATCCAGCACAAGTCTGAAGATAGAGTAAGCGCGTTGAAAGAAAGCGGCATGACGAAACGAGCTGAAACGGTGGTAGATCTTTCGGAATCCCTGTTCGCCTCATCGGTTATATCAGTCGTGATCCATGGCTCGGCGATCCAGACCGAATTAGAGCGCCGTCTTAGAAGGCAGAAAGTATCCTATGAAAGTCACCAGATTGAGACGCATTGTTCGCAAGCCGTAGGGAGAAGAATACCGTTATGCCAGACATTACATCATTCAGTCTTTCCAAATCGGAGATATTCTTCGGGTTTCCGGAATAGCTAATTTCTTCTATGCTTATGTACGTTGATAGTAATAGACCTTGGTTCTCCAATGCACTTCGTCATCGACCCACTTTTGTGGGGAAACCAGTTACCAGGCATAAACTAAGCGGTACTTTTCTGTGAGGATGAATTCGCTTTTATGACGCTTTATCACAAATTGGAGTGATATCAGGTACCCTCCAGCTCTACCTCCAATAGAGTGATTGTCATTGGGTTGTAGCCCCCTATAGCACTGCATACGAGATAACAAAAGTAAATAGAACAGTAAGTTACATGCATTTCCTGTCTAAGCACTTCCGATACTAGGGTAGACAAGAATGCTGGTAGCAAATAACTCGACACAACGAATGGTTTATCGGCCTCCATGTCTGAATTTGTTGTTTGTTCATTGTCCTTATCAGTTTGTACATGTTTGTTGTGGACCGGATATGTAAATGTTTTCGGTGACGTTTTTGTCCCTATCCTGGTGGTTTACGGAACAAACTTTGTACTCGAATCAGACATAAACAAGCATCGGAGATATTCGACTGCGTACATTTGTATGCCAATCCGTATTGGTACTGTGCTTGAAATCCAGTCCATTCAGGTGGGAACAAAACAAGCATTATTACAATCTGAATTTTACGTGTACGAAATCATTAGCGATGCATTAGGTTGTGGTGTTAAATTTTGAACACGATTCTGTTTTGCTTCCGAATTGATCTCCCCGTTGGGTGACGGTGTTCCGGTTCAGACGAATCGACAGAATAAAAAATTCAGCCTCCAGGCCAAAATGGAACCGAAATTCGGATCGGGTCATTGTGTGAAGGACGATAGAAATATGTAGTGCACGGACTGAACTCTGTTGTAGCATTTCAACTGGCTTAGGATCGAAACGGAACTCGGAAGTGTTGTCCGAGGATTGACCCAGTGAATACAAACGAGGGAGAGTTAGAAATCATAGCATAAAATGAATTAATCCTGGTTCAAGTGATTTGTTTAACAACACAATACATCAAATGCTATTAAATTCCTCTGGAATGCGAGTCTATCACGAATCTGTTACAGTTTCCCCTGCGGATTCCACTTTCTTCTCACATAGCACTGGCTCCGCATTCGAAATTTTTCGCGGATAATCTATATGGAATTGGTAATTTTTTTCTAGAATTTCGGTGTACGCTACAATCGTTTGTGTTTACAAAACAAGTTCGCTGTTTTTAGCCGTTCATCCCCAAGTGGTGATAATTGTAATTACGCATCACTCATGGGTGAGATATTTGGGATTAATCTCTTTCGTCGCACCGTGTGTGGAAATTCATGTGTAATACAGAGCGATTTAATTCGTATACTAACCCTCCATCAACCGAAGTTAACGCGGTCCCCAGGGAGTTTGCACGGGACGGGGATTTAACACAGTCTCATGCAGCTGTGCTTTTGATACACGCGGTTTTTTCCGTCCACCAGTTTTGTAATCACGGTCGGCACGTGGATGGACGAGTTATCGCGTTCACGGAGTCATCCCTTTTCCTGACACTATACCAAGGTGCACAAAATTATTCGGTGTGTGATTTGCGTTGTCTAATTTTCATCCTATCTGAATCCAGTTTCTATCGAGCCAAGGTAAATGCGATCATCAGTTTAAATTTTTTTACCTTCGACGGATTGCCCCAATTCTTGGAAACAAGCCCGTTAGAATTTATTAAAATGAGTTGTAATTTAAAAATTCAATTATTCCACTCTCATAACGCAATTCCTTTGGTTTGCCCAATAAATCAACTAGAAATTTCGTTTGTCAAAGCGTTAGTTACGCTTACCTCGTGTCAAGTGTTCTGCTGAAGAAAGTAATCCTGGGAGCCGTTTTTTCAGCATCGAATATAATCAACAATACGAAAAATCCTAGTAGATGATTTTGCAATTTGTTTTTCTTTACTTCGGCCGAATTTATCGGAGTTTCTGTCTGGACGGGAGGATATTGCGATTTTCCAGGATATACCGCTTGCACGGCGGTGGCCAAGTGGATGAGGTTTGTCGCGTTTTGGGGCGCGAAGGTCGCGGATTCAAGTTCCCCACCACGGTAACTTCTACACTTGGCAGCCCTTTGATGGTCAGCGGCCCTCCGCTTCCTGAGAAATGATATACATTGTTATTTATTAATAAAAGGAATTAAATGATGAAACACAAATACATTATATGCTGGGTTAAACGCCTGACTCTTATCAGCGGGATTCTAGTTTAATTGCAACTTCAGATATCGTGTACGCAAAACGCCGCTGGAAACCGGGCAAGAACAATGGCTAACTTATATCGGAGGCGTTCGAGAAGTTCGACCGTAAGACGAATTGGCTAGTATTTGTTCCTTGCCACAACAGATTTTTGATTGAGTTCTTCAAGCCGGGGAGGGCTTTGGATAGTCGGACAAGAAATAACATCTGCAGTGGATGTGACCACTCTAGAATGGATGGAGTATTTGGTGAGTTACAAATGAAATGGAAACTGGTTTAAAAAAGAATGACACCTTGTGCCCAATTGTTTTTTGTCCAAACGGATCGCCCAGGTGATTTGTGGAATGTGTCGACGAAACGTGCAGTAGCAAGGACATCAGAGATACAGTAAGAGAGGTATATAATCGAGACACTAAGCAATCGCACACTAACAAATCACGTCTCTCTCATCGTACTCATTACGCAAATTAACACACATACTCACATACCAGGACTAGATATATTCCACATCACCACTTTTATCACAAGATTGTACATTAGAAACCGAAATGCTAGTTCTCGATTGTGTACAGGTGCCAAATACTGCTTTCTCGTGTCACTCGTTTTCAAGGATCTTTAGTCTTGTTTGCGCCAGAGATTAGGGGATCAGCAGTGTTCTGTTTACGTCAGTCATTGAAATTAAAAAGAATGACGATTAAAATCCAATATAGATTAGCCTTATCTACATATATATAGTCAACGAATCATCACGGTTGTGAATTGCTTCTTGGATCCCTCTTTCGAACGAAAGGCTTCCATGACACACTCCTGATGCTACAGAATCGATTCTGGTGAGAAATATGCAATCAACTTCGGAGTGTACATAGTAGTGTTGGACTGTTTTGGGACAAGAGAGCATCGGGTAACGACAATTACCTGAACAAAGGCGACAATAACCGCGAAACCGGTCGTGTGCTCCCGGGCAAATTTTGCTTACGCATCCAGATACTACTTCCTGCTTCTATAAGTATATATATATATATATATATTGAGTATACAATAACAAAACGTTGGTCGTTGGTTGTTGACTCCATCCTCACACTAACGGTGATTCATTGCTCGGTACAAATTGCCAGTTCTTTGCGTTTTCTGACAGATATTTTCTCCCTAATGATTTGATATGCAGGGTCGTAACCAAAATGTCACTAAATTATCGATCAGGATTTAATCGAGGCCGTTTTAGTCCGATCGATACTGTCTGGTGTAATGCTTGCATCGACGCTGAGCTGCTCAGTTGACTTATCGATTTCCCGGCAATTGATTCTTCCTTGTTTTTTAGCCTAAGATTTGATCATTTTTGCTGTTATCCATTCGTTTATTCACTCACACCGGGGTTTTTATAGGGTTGATGAGCGTCTAAAATTTTGATTACGGGAACGATTGTCTAATTAGCGCTACACGTTACAACGTGCCTTTTACTCCAATACAACGCATACTATATTTGAAGTGTTTAGTCTAATGAATGTCATTGCGTGGGTGTAGATGTGCCAATGAACCTTGTAGACCCTTATGCTACATTATTATTACCGCGGATTGTCAAATTTGTGGGGTGACTTTGGTGAATTCCACATTGTTTTTGTCTGTTCCGTGATGGCACATTAGGGCCGAGGGATGTACGGTCGTTGAATACAGTTTACAAGGATTGTATTGCTATTGTCAAATCGTACAACGGTGATAAATCAGATGTCTATTCATTAGTGTAAATTTTTCTACTCTCGTTAAGAAGCAGCATTTTTCTGCATACCGGTACTCTACGCTAAATGGCTATCGTTACCTTTTAACTCCTATCATACCGATCGTAAGCTTAGTTTTTATTTCCAATGGTCACGTGTTATAGATATTGAGGGTTTAGGTAGCATGATCCTTTCGGGTCAGCTGAAAAAGAAAATCATTGTTTGCTTTCTTTCTTTTTCGGCTGTCATATAAATCGCTGGTGCGCGTAACTGATTCGTGCCCAAACACTACATTTTTTTATTGTTGGATAATAAAGCTACTGTTTTCATTCCATATCACCCTCAATGGTCTTCAGAAGGGTCATGTTTCATTGCTATTTTTAGATCTTCCATGCATGGCATCGGTTACCGTGATATCGGTGCGTCAAAATATGACTTGATGTGGTCGTAATAATCCCTTAAAATGCATTTTCACGCATGGGTAGGTTGGTAGACGGTTACTTGGATATGTGTGCCGTAGACGAACAGAATGACGTCTGTAAGGAGTGAGTCGTTAACGTGACGATGAGTATATAAGTGACCATGACTCCACTTATCGATCGATGGCGTAGCCGGTGATCTATCGTGTGTCAGGAGAATATGGGGGTGGCATGCAAGCCAGGATCGCATGCCAATATCGTATTCGTAGAGTTCTTATTTCCTGAATGCACCGCACGTGAGTTTAGCAACTGCAATAATGCAATATTGCATTTGATATGGCTCAGAAAAGGCATGTTTGAGTACTACTGAACTGGCATCTCTGAACACAACTTTCGATTTCAGCCATCCAAGGCTGTATAGATGGCCTTGAAAGTCGACATTTGAGCGGAATTAATTCAACCAACACAAAATATCTGCCTTCTTCTTACACTTCATTAGAAACCGTGCCTATGCCTTGATGAAAAAGGTGTCTTCATCATCTACTTCGACCGTTTTATCCTGTGAAAAGTTAAAGATTTTTACCCAAACAGTCTACAAGTCCTGTTGATTTTCTCGACGTGAACCGGATCAATTTGGGTTCTTCCGTCTGATCTGAAAATTTTCTGTCCACGGATTTAAACTTCGATTGTCAAAGTAAGCAGCAAAATATGAGCATGTTTTTCAGTTGGAGTATCAACTAAGCGACCACCTAAGTGCAAGCATCAAACAGCCGGATTTGCTCCATCAATTACGAGTCCTAACCGATCCGAATTCACAACGTATCCTTCACGTAAGTACTATCAGGCCTGTTTTTGAGCGGAGTCAAAACCGTTGGATTTCACACAAACAACGAAATGGACGATTCAAAAAAAAAAAAACCGAAGCCGCTTACGTTGCCTAGACATGTGCCGATTGACATGACCGAAAGACAACGAGATCATCCATGATTGATCGCAAACTCAGAAAATGTTGTCCTTGTGATTGGCTGCATCTACATGTTTCATGTCCATGCAGACGAGGCTTTGCCCGTGGTAGAATTCTTTTTCTTTTATGTTTTACTTCATCTTAATAATGAAACAACAATATACATCACTGTTCAGGAAGGGAGCCGCGGCCAGCAGAGGGCTGCCAAGTGGGGAAGTTGACCGGCGGTGGCAGGGTCCGAACCCGTGACCTTCACATCCAAACGCCTTGACCCTACCCACTTGGTCACTGCCAGTCATGTAAAAGGACTTTTGTCGAAAGTGTTCAACTGGTAGGATAACAATTCACTTAATGCTAGAGACTGGAAAAATGTTTCTTTGTTTTCATTGTTCATCTGATTGCGGCAGCTTCACCATTCCGCACATACACCCTAACTGCTTGGGTGCCAATCATAATTTATTTACTGAGACTGGCAGTTTTCATTCCCGTAACAAATGTCCTACCAACCGTGTACCACTAAAAATATAATTTCATGTCTTGACTCTTATGTTGTGCTTATCCATTTGAGCGATTCCAAACTAGTAGCCCTGATCTTAGGTTGGAGACCTTCAATTCTGGGCTTGAAAGTTTTTCGTCAGTTACAAGTGCTTGTTGCATTTTTCAGCTCCCTGACCTGACTGCCGCTACTTGCAACCGCACGTTTTAAAATGTTCCAAGATGTCCAATGGGACGCGATTTCTCGGAGTGAAAGTTAGATCCAATTCGAATGAGGACATTCTAGCTGTTGTATGAAAAGAGAACACTAACCCTAGGCAGATTGTCGAATCAAGTCAGGTTCATCGTTATTCCATAAAAAGTTGATCGGGAGACCATGGGTTTGTGAAGATCGTCTTTCCATTCCGAGTAAATGCTTGGTACAGTTGGCGTGTACGATGGAGGTGCCTGAAGATGCACTTCTCTTTCAGCCGGATCCAATGTGTTCTCGAAAGTTTATCTCATGAGTCCACACTTTTGTCCAGAGAATCAAATGGGCTTGACAACTATTGCTACCGTCTTTGATTTACACGGATAGATTTTTATGCCATTTAGTCATCATGTGTCAAATGTCCATGCAATACTTCTTTCATTTATCCATTCCTAACGAGTTTGTAGTTCCCGGCCAGTCTACACGAAAGCTTATCAGTTCCATAATACAACACTACAAAGATTTGATAACTTAATAAACCGCAATAGAATATAAAACATTGCAAAGGGCAAGGTATCGATCGGATCAGAGACATCGACTGAGAACATTCACAAACGCTCATGTACATCCGTTTGCGAATCGATTTTTGCAGATCGCAAGTTCCAAAAAAAAACGATCAACAAATCACTCGACATCTTATTTTTATTAGATTAGCTTGATAAGTACTGTTGTCACGGTTCCGGATATTTTGTTGTCACCGTACTTCTTCGTGATTGCTTGTTAACAATTTTTCAACTCCGTTGACGAAAATGATCATCATTTTGGTCCTACTTCAATCCAACGATTGGCATTCGTTCTTTTCAGCCCCCATATGCCCATACTGCTATTGTGCTCATGCTAGTCCGTACCATGGCTGGATAGTGATATTTTGAAAATTCTCGGTAACATCTGAAATTCATGTTGAATGGTCGGTGCTAATCGAACGGAAAAGATGAATTTCACGATCTGCAAATCGTTACCGGTAAATATTTTGTCATTAGGCGAGCTGATGGCAAATACCACCGGTGGGAGTTTATTCATGTCAGTTAACTGTCATGGTGAATGATATAATGTTAATAACACAGCGCTGTTAGTAGATGTAATGTGCCAACGTTTCGACTACCGTGGGTAGTCTTTCTCAAGGCAAGCTTTACATTACCTCTACCAACATGTCTGTGTTATTAACATTATATCATTCACAATGAAAACCAATACATGGTACATTGATTTTTCGATACAATCCTTACGTCATTTGGTCCTGATATCAATTGTGTTCCAAATTCTTTGTCTATTGTTTTTCCAAGTCAGTCAAATGCCAACTTTATTGGATAGATGAGCTAGCCAATCCAGGGTGTAGTCACATTTTAAACTTTTTCAACGTTAGTTGAGTTCCCTTGTTAACAGAACGTCCGTGTCAGACATTTTATTTCATATCTTCATCTATCGACATTTACTCCCTAACAGAACATTTTCTTGTCTTATTGTTCCTGTCATGAATACCTTATCTGATGCCCAGTAAAATGAGAATAACTAACGTGTGTGAATATTTTGCTATTTCTGTGACCAAAAGTTCAACGTCCTACGTGAACTATTCAAAAGCCATTTTATTGGTTTACACTATTTTTGCAGCGCTACACGGTCTGGAATAGTAAACCATCTTCAGTTGTGTTTTATGTAAGTAGTTAAATTACTACCAAAAAATAAGCTAATTGCATGCGATAGAGAATGTCACTATTTGTTTACCATTGAATAAGCTTCATTGAGCGAATGGCAAATTATCGATTTTTTGCTAGCAATTAATTAATCGATCAGTCTGAAGCAAATCTATTAAACCCGTGTCATATAAGATAGTAAGTGTCATCATACTAAATCATCGGTATTCATCCGATTGCAACAAGACAGACTGACTTTTTTGCGCACCTTCTCCTATTCGGAATGAATGACGAAAGAACGCAGAATTCGGATTATTTGGTTTTCTTCCGATTTCTTTTCTCCCTCGATTGTTTTTGGATTTTTTGTTGGCGTCACATCTAAGTCATTCATTCATGCTTCGTTTCTAAAGTACCAGTTAGGACTTTTTCAGCAGATACTCACGAGATTCGTGCAAACCCAAACCGCACGTTTTTAACCGGGTAACTATGAGCAGGTCCGTTTTTATTTGTTTTACCCGGATTGGTTTATCCTTATTTGTTTGCATTTATCAAATTTCGTAGCATACTATAACGTAGTCATTCGCATTGACATGACTTCGAACCATTTGCACGTGATCTTGATCAACGTTCGTGCTGATCGTAAAAGGTTTCGTCCGATTGGAATCGATATCTTCACTTGGAAGCATTCGAAGGCGACAAATGGCTATAATCAGAAACACTTTTGACCTATTGGTTTGCGTATCCGTCCATCAATGAAATATTTGTACAAATTAAATAAACATTTTCACTTGTACTACTGTTTACGATACTAACCAAATTGGTTGTTTTATTGAAATGTCGCCAGCTCCCAGTAGGAAGATACGATGATTTTTTTTCGACTCACAACTCAAATCCCGATGATATTTGTATCCTGTCACGTACGACTGTCACATACCCTGGGTGGAAAAAAAGAACATTAATCCATCAGCTATATATGTATATATATATATATATATATACCGCTCGCAAATAACGACAGAATGTTTGCAACCCTGGATATACTTACGCATAAGTATCAGTACGATAGCACCAATGAAAGAACAATTGTATTGAACGTGTCTTTCGCCCTAATCCACTGCATATCGATATTGCCGTAAATAGTGTTTCGACGAGAAATTCGAAATAGGCTATTTAATTCGAACAAATGCAGTACACAGAGCAATCAATGGAATAAAGACCAACATGTTTTCCTTCAGTTTTTCTGCCTGAAAATCGATCATCTGCCCCAAAGATAGGCAAGTTGTGTTTGTTTACAACTCAACGAATTCGTTCGTAATTTGGCAATTTCTGACCCGCTTGTTCAACTCTGTTGCCAAATACACGGAACTTAGTATTCAAACCAGGCTATTAAGAGTAACGTGTCAGTTATGCTTACGGGCCGACGGTGGCTCAGTGGATAAGGTCGTGGCTTTTGGACGTGAAAGTCACGGGTTCGAATCCCACCCCACCGCTGGTCACATGCCCCACTTGGCAGCCCTTTTCTGGCCGCCGCCCCCTCCCTAAACAGTTATGTACATTGTTATTTCAATAATAAAGGAAGTAGATGATAAAAGATAGAAGATAAACAGTGGAACTATTCAAGCTACGAACGAAGTGTTTGTTCGCGAGGTTAGAGTCCTCGTGTCGCGCGGATCCACAATTTCCTGGATCAAAGCATTTCGTTATGGCAACATCAACATGTCCGAGATGTAGGCATTTCAAAATCCCAGGTGGTGTTAATAAAGGCACAGTGATCTTGGAATTTTATCGAACTGTCGTCAAAATCATCAGATGAACCTTTCAAAAGTACAGAAATCGTATGAACTTGAATTCTTATCATCTTCAAACGCAACCTGTGAAGCCATGCTGATATTTCTCAGTTCCACAAATGAGAGACCCAGAGAATGTGCACTGGTGTAAACGATCACCAGTGATGCTTTCCCCGATGTACTTAACTCACATGTTGGATGGATTGTGATTTCATCAGCTGAGCTCAAGGGTAGTTTTCTTGGAGGAAATACTTTAACGTGTTCAGTTTACAACTGAACACCATGTAAGTATTGCCGTTTTGTTTCAGCTAGTAGCGGAATGCGTACTGTGTCATATAAAGTTGATCAGTAAAGTAGCGAGAGCTGTGGTGGTTATAAATTTCAGCCGACAAGCACGTGACTCCGAAATCAGGCCGCATTCTGGGTTCGATTGGTGGGCTAGTGCTACGTTTACGTACTCGGGAGCTGGATTTGTGACTATCTACATCACACTAATGAATATGGGACTGAGAAATAACATCTTCAAAGATGAGAATAGTTTAGGAGCAAACAAGTTGTTCTTTCACTTAGAGCAACCTGTCTTCGGCACCGAGGGTAGAAAACAAAAGAAAATCACGATTTTCAGATTTGTCCTTCCGTTGTGCGCAGTGATTGTTGATACAACCTTGAAAAAGGTCTTTTTTCAGAAGGTGAAGAACGTTTCACATCAATTTGGAAATGAAGATTTCCTTCCACGGGTTCTGACTTTTTGTTTGATACTGGCCGCCTATGCGGCCAGAGGTGTTCAGTATGACTCTTTCTAGTTCGTAGTACCAATAGTATGACCTTCGTTATCTGATCGTTTCTATCACTAGGTTGAATTCAATCGACCGCTTTTTGTTTATCGGCCGGATACTCCACAGACCAAATTGTCACTGATTGGCCCTTGAATACGAGTTGCTCAATTACATATTCGACAATGATCAACTACTACTCAAATGATGAGCTACAAATAATCTGGTTTTATCGGTCGATTTTCAAATAAAGCGAATAGTTCTCGCTTTTTGCCAAGCAACAAACTCTCAGTCACATTTGCTTCCCTCAAATACCAATTGGGCAGTTGAACACAAACCATTTCCTTGCCCGTGTTGGCCTGTTCTGGATACTGACCTCGAGTTGACACATTCTAAAGCTGACCGTAACAGCATGGGAAACATGTAACAATAAATAACTCGGTGCTTGTGGTTTGATTGTCGAAAATTTTCCCCGTCACATAAACTACACCAAGTGCGCTGTTTGATGGATTGCCCAAATCCCAGTAACAGAATTCATCTTATAAAGCTTATTTGTCCAAGATTTATAAGCCTTTAGGGGCCTAGATTTTAACGAGCTAAAAATAGGGCTTTGTCATTTCTAAAGCGTTTTCTAAAAGGCACAGTGTTCATTGCCGATGAGAGCATTTTTCGAAAAAGATGGTCTCCATGACGTGTTCGAATTCAATCAGGTTTGATTATGGTCACTGAGCATCCCCGCTTTGCTCTCGAAATCGGGTTGGAAAAGATTTTGGTATGGATACGATTGGGAAATGAGTGTGTCGCCACTGGCAACCGCGACGTCCGTGATATCACATGCACAGGAGGCTGACCTGCACAGCATCTTCAAACTGGTCTCATGTACCCAAAAATACGGTTTAACTGGCATGTTTCGTCAAACATCACAGTTTTAATTTGGTACTGAATATCAAATTTTCGTATAAATCAATCACATTAGGTATTCGTACAATCGTACATGAATCGCACTAATTGCATCGATCGAATTGCGAAGTTGGGAAAGTTTATTCCATATTTGTCGTTCGGATACTTCAGCAAAATATTTAATCAATGAATTCTGACCACAGGTGACCAGTACACTTGGTTTATTATTCACTAGTACGAGAGATTTTCTTGAGATTTGATTTGATTGCTTTAACTGTAGCCAATTGGGACGAATGTATCGCATTTGTGATTCGAATCGGTAAATAATTTGTAACTTATTATTTTAAACAAGGCATGTGAGACGGTTTTGACTAACTAATGTTTGTGCTGATAAACAGTAGAACAATGATGTTGCACAAACGATAACGGTAGCCTTGTGAGATTTCATCAACTGTTATTTCAATTTTTGGTTTGACGTTTTTTCTCCCGTTCTACCATTCACATTCACTTAAGATGTCCCTAAAATGATGAATATTTCACCACGACTACCACCGCTTCCCCCCACCCCCTAGTCGATGGACATTGTCATTGTTGTTTATCAATTCACTTCGATTTGTCTGCTTTTTCTAATACTGGTCATATGATCACAAATTTTCGTGTCCTGTTGACGTTTCCTCGGTTTTGTGTATCTGTTTTCTTTTTATTTTTTTGTTCATTAGAAAGCATTTTTCAGGTACACAATGCAACTGGGCACGGTGCAATTGGACTAGGAATAAAAAAATTCTACCCTGGAACATTTGCATGGAGCAGGGCAAATCATTGCGTGGGACGGGCTAACATTATTCCGTTGGGTCGATATGCGCACGATTAAAGTGAGAGTATACATTTGTCAGTTTGTTTTTTTTTTCATCGAATTACCGTATAACATCATTCTGTACAACGTACTTTTCATTTTCAAATTAATCGGTTTCCGGTTTGTTTCGATTATGGCCAAATCGTATCGATCTGTCATGCATGGTCTCAGTTAATCCAATGCTGGCACCATTGGCCCATCAAACGGGGACTGAATATACGACCACAGAATGCGTAGGAGTTTGATTTACCGATCATATGATAAGTCACAAGCATAGTTTGTGTCGGAATAACCATGGAAAACATTTCCCATATTTGTTCCAAAGTCCAGTGTCTAATTTTTGATAAATCCCGGTGCGTTAAAGTCAACGTACGTGTCTCATTCACAGTAGACAATACATTCCACTTGAGGAATTAATTTTTCCCTCAAATTTGATAGCATTTTCTGGTTAGAATGACATTCCATTTGCTAAAAATATGGTTTGCTACTAATACTAACGGTTTTGGATTGCGAACCTTACAGGATTTTTCTGTGTGATAGATGTCCAACGTCTTCATTCAATCGATCTACCGTATTGTCTATCATCCGGGAAAGAGTTTACCAAACAGTTTGAAGTACGGTGAGTTTGATTCTAATTGACTTCTTTCTGCTGACCTTGGGCCTCGAAAAAAATCTTTCTGAGTTTACTCTTTTCGTTTCTATCTCGTTCGCTTTCTGTCGACAGTCAGTAGGCTTGTTTATTTACAAACTATTGCTTTTTTTCCAAACACACGACCGTACCGGTGGATAAACCCGAAGTTTTGTCTAAATTCCAATCGACCTGGAACACAAAGATGTCAGCGTTTGGGTTCAATTAGTCCCGTTTGATGTGCAGGAACACATACATGGTGGTATACACAGACAGAAAAAATAAAAGTAAACGAGGTTTGTAGTAAACAAATGCCACGCGGTCTGCTGTTGTACAGCTTTTCGCATAGTTTCACTAGCTGTTCTGCATTTGTCACAATACTTTTTTTTCCCTAGCTGGGGTGTTGCGTAATTTAGAGTACTTATCAATTGACAGAGAATACAAAATGCTCTTGTTCACCTGGTACATTTTGTTACTATCGTTATACAGAATACAAACCATACTGGGTCATTTTGAGTAAGATAAATAATTTTCTAATGCTGTTCATTTGTAGGACACGGTACAAAGTGGTTCTCGTGCTGTTCGTTTTTCTCACCCTAATCGATTTCCATCGGACCACAAATCTAACACTAATATTTCGTGCTGCGAGCTCAATTCCGTCAGAGGTTCTCGTTACCATGGCGATCAGAAGACCATGGAAACCAACAACCTGAACCATGACTAACACAGATTTTCCGTTTTTATTTATTTCAGAGAAGTGATTACCGTTCATTTTTTTTGTCAGTAATTTGATTCCGGATCACTAGGGGATACATTTCGCCATTTCTAATCCTCGATATCCATTGTTATGTAGGTTTGACTGCTATTATCGATTTCTTCGAGGATCCAACACCTCGCGAATTGCTACTCACTCAAATACAACAAACTGAATGAATAGACTACCCTCCATTCTTCTTCCGTCCGCCAGTATCGTTCATTTTCGAATGATTCAGGCATATCTCACACAACCGAACTTCACGGTGTCTAATGGGTGTGTGCATACGAATGCCATGTGTACAGTTCCAGTCCTGATTGCAGGTGTGTATACAGAATTCTGAGTGACACGTTTCACAACGCATAGTGCATGCAGATATGAGCACACGGAGAACGGTACAATAATCATCGCCAACACACGTCCGCATACACATGCATGTAAGTACACAAACGAGAGCCGTATAAAAACGGTTAAAGTAAATGCACACGCAGGGACACGCCTGTATTTGTATGCAAATTTCAGCTGACGTATACTGACTTGGTTTCAGAACGGAAGTGAACTTAATCGGCTATCGTCAATCTACAAATACGTTTATCTTAATTAACCTAACTACAAGTAAGGAGATTAAACAAGCACTCATCCAAACCGATCTGATTTGATGTGATCTCCGAGCTTATCCGGTGAAAATTAACAAATCAGCCGGAGAACGAACATTCATACGGACTAGTAAAAAAAAAGTCGGAAATCAAATAAAACAACATTTGCCATACCCATCGTGTGTGTATTATCGTTCCTGTCCGTTTTTATCTGTCTCGGATTCGGTCGTTTAAAAAGTTGTTCACGTTTCAAAAGCAGAAATGCAAAACACTGTTGAGTAAAGCAGACCGCTAGGCATAGTTGTCAAACATTGGGGAATATTTTACCGTTTTTCCTTTGTCTGTATGTTATAATCGATGTATTAACCAATTATCAAAAAAACCCAACGGAGTGGGCGGGCAGGATGAAACTATTTACAAAATAGTTTATAACAAACGAATTGGATTGTGTTGATAAGACCACATCTGAACAAACCGATAGCTAGCTGATAGTAGGAGCTTTGAACCAATTTACGGTTATCGGTTTAGTCAGACCGATGACCGAGGGAAGAAACAGGAATTATGTGACAGGAATCTATTGTGGATCACTAGCGTCCATATTGTTTCCGTTCTCTTAGTCACTTTGCATTAGCCCTTGTTTGTTGGAAATGTGCAAACCGGACACTTTCAGGTGGTTAATCGATCGAAACCACAAATGTACCCTTAGGTGGTTCGGTCTGACAAGCTGGTAAGGCGAGTGCTAAATTTTCTGTAATTTTGTTTTGCTAATCGAGATATCATTGAAATTTGTTTGCAGCATCAATTTCCCATGCTCTTGAGAAAGTCGCGAAGTAGTTTCGCGGAAATATTGTTGAACGAGAAGGCAAAGATTTCAGTTTTTCTTGGTACCCTTATTTATTCCGGTTTCCATAGAATGAACTAGCCTAACTAGCTCATCAAGCATTAGAAACTCGTTTGAAACGTGTGTTTCAGTCGTACTTCCATAATTCGTTCAGATTCGTAGAACTACAACTAACCACACTTTACTCATCATTGATCTTTGTAGTGGGTAGTAAATTATTATTTAAAATGTCCACTCAATTCGGATAGAATATCGATTAAACGAGTTTCGATGTGAAATTAATATGCTCATGCGCTAGTGTTTTCGAAGGGGGCAATGCATATCACAAAAACAGCAGCATTATTCTCCTGAGCGTATAGAATTTCGAACTGAATTCTATCCTCCTGTGTTGAACCTTCGAGGAAGCGATGTGACACAGTCCGATACAATTTCTAATCCCCTGCAACTACTGCCAACCAATCAGAACAATGGCAAATCTCAAAAGCGAAAAAGCAAACACTCGAGGATGATCATTCGCTTAGACGTACTCCGCTAAAGATGTCTCTATTCCGGTTGTGTATGTGCGAACGACTTGCAATTAAACTCTGATGTGATTTTCAGTTGTTGAGGTCTGGTTTCTGTCTTCAGATGTTTAGTTTGCGGTCGGTGTCATTCGAAAACATGTTGGTGATTGGTTTCCGTGTGCTATTACAATCGATCCCAGTTAATGTCACGACTTCGGGCTTAAATACTGCTCTCCATTCAAATGATCAGAGCCTCAAACACTAATCCTCGTTATTCAACTATTTTCACGCATGCAAATCAACTGGACGTTTGCTTTTATAATTTCTAAACTTGACATTACAAGTTATGATATATGAACCCAAAGATTATGAGATTAATACATCGGTCTTACCGGTTCGTGCATTTGTATGAGCGCATAGCAATGGGCGACCATGTCGTGTAAAGTGGGATCGGTCATAATATCATCTCAGCATGTTCTCGCAATCTTACATAGTTTATCAACTCACCGATAGCTAACCTGATGTAAATGGATACCAAATAGGATTTGAAACAGATTGTTAGCATCTGAACTGAAATGCTTGCGCCTTGAAAATTATGAACATGTCTAGCAGATCGACCAAAACAGAATAGCATCAACAATTACTTATAAATGTTACAACAATACTCCATCCACTTTATTCTGATTGAAAACACTAAATCGCGGAACATCCGTCAATAGCCGTCTAAATGAGAATGTGCCAACGCTGTTGTGCTGAAAACCTGATAGATTTTCCTTTTTATCCTCGCCGAAGATCTTTCTGGATGATGAGTGGTGTAAATCAAACCGGGATTATCTAGGAATGTAAACCGTTATGCCAAAACGAAAAGACCGGTTGACAAAGTTACGTTCGAGAATCAACCGTGTAGCCATTAACGTAGTCTTTCGAGGAAATAGTTCCGAACAAGATCCAGACATCGGCCAGCTGAACGTTCCGGTTCCAGTTTAACTTTCAACTAAATTCTTTGAGCTCAGTCCTTCTTCCCCTATGTTGATCCGAGTGTTTCGACTGAATGCTATTTTTTATATGAAGTCTTCGGTGCCTAGCTAGGCAGCAGTGGGTGTTCCTTTTTCCGGGAAATATTTGGTACAATCAATGCCATTCATTTGGCCTGGTTTGGGCGAGGGTGGAATCCAGTTGCAGCATTCGAGATTGCAGTTTCAGCAGTCATCCGACCCGTATAGGAAACTCTCATTTAGAACCCTCGTTTTTCGCTTCCGAACTTTTAGTCAGTGAGTCTTCTGGCGTTTCCCATAGCATCTCTTATCGCGTCCCCGGCTGCTCAAACAATGTTTTCCAGCTAGTCTTTGTTAGTGATTGCCTGTGTGAATTCTTTTACCCAGGGCTGTTTCCACTTGAGCCCATTCAGATACTAATGACTTTTACGTCTTTCGTCCAAACTACTAGTCTGTTTTTGCCTTGCTGATAACATAACTTTCCATGAATCATTCGTGCCTGGCCATGTGTATCTCTGCTTTTATCTGCATATTCTCTCGGATGCTTGCCTTGTTTCCGAACGGAATCGTCAGAGTTTCTCATCCGCCTTGGACGAGTGGCCTTTAGTCTTTCTTTTCGTGCAAAGATCATCGCGCAGTTGCGTGGCTGTTTAGATCCTAGCGTGCGTATTATTGCCTTAGTCACGGTCTGAACTTTCTAGCCATCCATTTACCATAAAGTGCTCTATGGTCCTTTGCGCGATTTGTCCATTTCTCGCTGCATGAAAATCGATTATCCTCTTATATTGAGGATTTGGTTCGATATCGCTTGGGGTCTGCCGTCTGCTTATCTACCGGATCGATTTGATATCGATTCTTAGATTACTATGCTCGGACTGGTCCGTAAGCCTAAAGCATGTGGTTTGTCTTTTCAGTTACTTTGTCTCTCCGGAACAGGTAGACTGCCCACTTATTTCGTTGACTTGGTGATCGGATGCGAGACCCATGAGTTGTTCAATTACTACGTTGCTATACAGTGAGACTAGAACGGATTTGCATTGTTCTATGCAGTACTGCATGTTCAAGAATTCCGTCAAAAGTTTCGCGGACTTCATTCGTTCCACTTCTTCTCCAGTCAACGATCTCTTCCGTTCACTGGACTTATCAGCAAAACGCCAGTTATGACGCATTAAAAATTTTCTTTTGTTAATATTCTTAGGATTCCTGTATATGCAAGTTGTGAAGTGCCGTCAGCACGCACCATGAATTCATGTTAACTATTACAAGACCAACTAAACATGGGTGAATTTGGGCCCCTAGGCATCCGCATGGGAACGTGAGAAATGCGCTCTCAATGGAGCTTGATAGTTTTATAGATGTTCTTGGAATGGTCACGTGGCTTACTCTAGTTTGCATTCGTAAATGACAACAAGCTCGCTTGTCCAATAGAAACACTACATTGGTCACGCTTCCTGTCCATGATTGCACCCGTATGGGATGAAGATAATTAATTGTTCACTGGGGTATATTTCGTTAATTTTGGTCCAATAATCGTGGCTGAACTGGGACGAACAGCCATTTGCTTGGGAAGGATCTTGATTATCTTTAGTTTATCTTTTTACTTCCTTTATTATTGAAACAATGACGTACATCAATCTTCAGGAAGGGGGCCGCGGCCAGCAGAGGGCTGCCAAGCAGGGAAGCTGACCGGCGGTGGGAAGATTCGAACCCTCGACCTTGTCGTCCAAACGCCACGACCTTACCCGTTTGGCTACCGCCGGCATCAAAGATGACCTCCCGCCAAGGTGGTTTAAACGTGCCACCCTAATCGCTTGTGCTGTTCTCGTGACAATGGAGCAATGAGTGTGAAACAGTGAAATATTTTACTAACACAGAATAGAGCAATAATGAAATGCTTAAAACATCCTTGGTTAATTCCCAGTGTTTTAAACCAAATGGGGCATCACATTGATTGAGTAAACTAAGCCAAAAGCATATATTTCATGAAGGAAATCCGTTACAGACAGCATTGACCACTAAGTTTCTTACGTTCATGTTAAAATGTTTTACGACAGAAGTTGTTTCGTCTAATCCCAAAGCAGAATATTACCAAAACTCCATGTATCGTTGTCCAGATAATGCAGTAATGTTTAAATGCTTCAAATGTCAACAGATGTGGAGTATACGTTATTTACGTAATAAACCAGAGGATGCAATTATCCTATACGATAGTAGAAAATGCAGAGCATCTTAATGTGACGGTCCGGTAATTTCGTATTTCGATAAAGTTGCCTTCATTTCTTGTTCCCGTCCAGGTTGTTCACTCTGGCACGAATAAAATGAGAAAAGTCTTGCGGGTGGATCAAGCGAGAAGGTGTTACATGCAGGGGAATTTTGTCGCCATGGTTACGGAGACATTCCGTTGGTTCTGAGAAAGTAGTCAATATGAAGAATCATTATGACGAAGAAGTTTCGTGTTCGACGGAACCAAAATGTATCAAACATGTTATCATGAATGGAGTGGTTTTCTCTCAGTCTGACTTAAATCCGATGGGAAGACACCTGAGTTCAAGGTGTGCTCCACAGAAAATGATACATTGTTGTTGCTCTTGATCGTATCCGAAATATGTTTCCTGTCTCGACATTAAATAAGGCACCGACCCAGAGATGCTGACGTCGAAGTTCTAAAACTTGTAGGAGTTTGAGTTGAAACTAATTTCACGCTGAATTTGCTAGTCACCACTTCAAAATGACCGGAAGCTTCCTGAAGGTTAGTGGCGGGCCCCATCGATGACCACTACTTTTGTTGTTGGATTTCTAGCAATACATGTGTGAAATTGTTGTGGATAAATCTTACTTTGTTCTTTCTAGAGGGTTCATGATGTGTCATGATTGATACATATGTACGATGACTAAAATGCGAAATGGAATAATTTTTCGGCCTATGCACTCGCTAGATAACACCAAGACGTACAATTCATTATCAAAATGATTCATCAGTGCCGGGTGAATAAAAGAAATACAAATTCCATTGTTTGTTTCTCTGTGCTTTTGTCTGCTGAAGCCGTTTTTTGTCTGCGGTTGCATAAATGTTGGCATTATCTAATGTACAACACAGTGGTAAGTTCACCTTGATTGAGCATCTGATCCTGATGGATTGCGGGCAAATTTTCCAAAGACACATTTCGTGTCTGCTCTTCTGCCGATAACATTCAACCTCCATTATAGTTTGAATCCCTAAAAATACCCATGACGACTCGAGTATGACCTCTATTATTTCAATTTTGAAAGATGTCACAACTGACTTCTGCTTTACAGTTGCCAACCCTGTTGACCTCAAGCTGTTCAAAGTATTGACGGAGCCACGTCTGTCTCGACGAATTTAGGAATCAAACTTTGCACTATTTTGAACACACTCGCTTCTCTCGCATATTCATTTTGCCCCACTCAGTCGAAAATGTTCATCGATCTGAGATTTCTTTCCTTCATTTCAGTGGTCCACGAAACCGTACTGGTAGGTGCAACTTACTATCAGTCCTCGATAACAACGTTATTATTAAACCTTGCTGAGGCACACATGCTCTCAAATGATTCTACTGGTCCGGAATAGTTTGTACGATTGCTAGGGACAAATTCCTCCAAACTTTAGTGATCGTAAGAAGTTTTCCAAGCGCTATTTTGTCACTGTTACCTTAGTAATACTAATACTAATACTAATACTAATAATAATAATAATAATAATAATGTGTATATTTCTCGACATTGGAGAGGCATGCGCAAGGCAAAATCAAACTTACACAAAGATTACCCAGTGGACACACGGAAAACAAAAATTCAGTCGTGAAGACGCAGAGTGTCTGTGCTCTCATGAACATAACCTGTAATGTCATAGGCTAAACACGAGTTTTCGAGCTTTTAAATCAAAGCCAAAACTTTCTGGGGCTGACTATGAGTCGCGCACTGCGAGTCGATCCATGTTTAAGCGCATCAAAAGTGCGTATCGCCGGCGCAAAATTTGGCCGGGAAGCAATAGTGGGCGTTGTCATATGGCCGGGTTCCTCAAAAATCAAGAGAGTATCTTGGGGAGATGAAGATCAATATGGATTCAATAACGGGATGGAGATCAGTCTATATTATACCACTACTAAGTCTGTTCATATATAGACGTGGATTGAGAAAGGTGACTAACAACATTCAATAGTCAAAATAATGCTTAAGGTGAAACAGCGGGAAGCATTCAAATTTGCATCGAACAATTTACCGGACGATAATGTATGAAGAATTGTGAACGGAGAGACAATGGAACTTACAAAAATGGTCACTGGGCTTATGCGGCTTGGAGCGGATTGTGATGTATGGCAGGGAGTAAACGGGTACATGTAAGAGTTGCAATCAATCCTTAAATACGCTTGCCGTGAATGACCAGTGTGTTGTCCCTGTTTAGTAGCGGAGATTTTGGTGTTCCGTGGCGGTAGGGATCTGGAGGTTCGGGGATTGCGCGGCATTTCAGTAGTGTTAGTAATTGCTTTGGCCAATCGTACTGGTTCATATGAGATGAAGCACCCGGGGCAGTCATTGGCGTGACTGTTGGTCTTAGGGTTACGCGGCCCGCTACTGGAGAGTCAGATCCGGAGAGCATCTTCCTAACAGGGGTAGGCAACCATAGCAAAGGATGGAGTGGAGCTTTCGGCGAGAGTTTGCGTTGCATTTGTGGTCATTGGCGAGCCTGAAGAGGAGCCGGAGAGAGAGAGAGGGCAGTCTGGAATTTGTTTCAGTTGATGTCATCCCCCGGATCGTCATGTATAGATCCGTGCACTCGTTCCAGTTTACCAAATGATGTAATCGGATTTGCGAACTGGTCATCTACAAACCGATTCGGGATAAATCCCCCAAATTATTTTACATTTTTGGTTTTGTTTCATAAAATAGTCAGGTAATACAACGTTTCTTTTGTGATCCCTATCACGCTTTTAAACGACCATCTCATCAATGGTAAAACCGTAGTTAAATAATTGAGTATCATTATCAATCGGGACATCTTTCGCCTGGAATAGAGCCGCGATAGTTGTGAAAAAGCTTTCTTTTTCTTACTTTACTACTCAAATTCTATTCAGCCAAAGTACATTCGTCGCTTGGCATAGTCATGCGGCGCACATCACTTATTGCATGTCTCAACTCTAGTCTTCTCACGGTTTACTCCTCAAGGGTTACAAACTCGTCATACGCTCGATTAAACATAGCTGAAGAGACCCATAACCAGAAGAAACCAGTGAATTTCTTAAGTGGGTTTCTGGTGAACCATTTGCATTCTCCATCTCCAAACCCTACTTCGTCATCCATACCCAGTTACAGACGATAGTCTTCGTGTAGCGATACTCAATAGTACTCTAAATTGTTCATTCTCCTCACTAACTTCGAAAGTGTCAATTTGGAATGGAAGCTGTTTTTCTGCAGTCATAAAACGGTTATTTATGCACTAACGCGGTATCGATATACGGTAATGTTAGTTCATTTGCTGGATATTAGCCGTGGAATTCATCAAGCATACAGTTGACTTGAAATTGTAGACTTCTGACATTTGAAACTTGCATTTCAATGAAATAAATCCAATAAGTTTGGGGAATTCGGTAACACGCGGTTACACAGTCGTGTATGTTGCAGGATAAGGCTTGCTGTTAAGTTTCGCGGAACAATTGGGCCACACTCTTGGTGTACTTCTTTCGGGGTGTGTATGTTTGCGCTAGGGTTTATCAATCTGCTTGTCACGAGACATTTGATTGACAAGTGATAACAGCTGCCTAAAGCAGCAACGCTCTATCTCGTGTCGTCACATGATTGATAGTTGGATATGCCATAGTCACCGTGAATGCAACTCTCTGTTGTATCAAAACATTAGATGTTTTGATGATGACAATCCTCGAGTAGTAATGATGACATCTGGAGATAGGAGCAGAGACTGAATTTAAGTAGTATCTTATGAAACTAAAACAGATTTCAAAATTCGAAAGAAACTCAAAGTATTTCTGTTCGTTGATTCTTGCTTCGCCTTCCTAACGACGACCTATAGGTCCAGTTCACACTATCCATTTCATTCCTTTTCCGGTTTCTTTGAGTATGCAAATATGAATGTCGCTCTGACGTTCGCTCTATGCTGCTTGCTTCCTTCCCAAACTTTCGTCGGACTACTTGACTCGGTCCCGTTTTTTTGTAACCTCCCTCTGGCTGTTGTTCAGCTATTTCGTTTTAATTTCTCGCTTCAATCTGAGCAATAGACATACTGCAACTTTCCCCGTGTTCTTCTCGTTCTGTTTTACTGAACCCGCTTTGGTCTGCATATCACTTCGCCCGAAATGGGACTACCAATAGTCTTCGACTGCACAATTCCTCCGCACTATAACACTTGGTGGGGCAAACGGGTATGTGTGTGCTGAAATCTTCAATCCCTTGCCAATTTTCGACGACCTTTTGAGTTAAATTTTCAATGGGACATATTTGAAATACCAAAATTTCATGGCGAGTGGATAACTCTGGGACAAACCTGTCTGCGGATGTTCGAAAGTTTCCGGGTAACTTTGTTACCGCGCGAGCATCGTTCCACTAGAAGTCAACTTCGTCCAACAGAAGACACGAAATTGGCACAAATGACCCCGCTAGCGATAAACAAGCGTTATTGATAAAACTTTCCAGACAAATGACTACTTGCAAAATGGTCGTTTCAAATATCAGATAAAACGAGTAGAGTGGCCAAGTGGTTAGAAGTTTCATCTAACGGCATAGTACCAAATGCCGTCGTTTGGCGTCAGTCGAACCCAGATAGGTCGTCCTCCAAATGGTAGCCTAATCTTTACACTGCTGATCAACGAACTCCTGTCGTTTGATACAATACCTACCAAACTGAGCATAGATTACGTGATCTTGGTGAGTTTGCACTTGACAAATTTTCATAGAGAAGGTTCAGCATGGTTGTGATTGTGACCGGCCACAAGCACAGGTCGTTTGCTGGGTGTTTTCCTCTTATCAAACGAATTCTGTCAAACGGTCGCCAACGTCTCAGTGATCGGGTCTTGTAATCGTTCAATATTTAATCCCAAATGATCGAAGCGGGTATGGAGTTAAGTGCCAGCAACCGGCTTTCGAAGGTTCCCAACCACCCTTCCGTTGTAACAGACGTAATCGCCGAGTCGATTCATAAGTAAAATGACGGCGTCAAATACAAATTCCCCGACCTCATTTTCCACTATCGCGACGTAGAGTTCGGTGTATGCCAGTCACATGTAGATGTTTAATAACGTTCTTGAATAACTGAAATTTATTGTTAACACTGCTGGGACCTTTCTCCTATCGAGTCCAATGGATTCAGTAATCCGATTATTTGGACTATCCGTAACCCTGGTGCCAACGACCCTTTGATTTCTGTTGTCTGGCCCCATTCCAGTTCCCCATGACTCGGTCGCCATAACTCGACAAACTTGCTTGATTTTGACTTCCATGATCATCTGTCGACCTTACCGCGTTGCTGTGACCAACCCCTGTGCTTGTTAAAGTTCACGTAATTGTTTGATTGATTGATAAGAAATCTAATCCACGGACAGTTGGACTATTGAGTTTCTTGGGATTTTGGTATATTTACGTTAATCGACAGTTCATTACCGTTACCACCCTTGACTGGTATTGTTACCTTGGCGACCCGCTGTTTTGGTGTCCTGGCTGGATTGGGGCCAGTCCTGATAAGCCCCTAACTTCGGTTTGCGTATCTGGTTAAGACATCGATTATTAATGAACGCCGGTTATTAATGGGTAATATGCAGAGGCGCTATAAAGAATGACTTCGAAATTTCATGATCTCTGTGGTTCTGAAGGCAATGCGCGTCTGCGAACTCCTGCTCAGCAATGTTAACAATAATCGTAGTTCGAATATCAAGCCTTCAGCTATTGGAGCGAATTCCAATAAGTCGTAAGCTTGAAGAGGGTTGTCAAATTGGAAATATCTGGCGGCGTCTTGAATAAAAACCAGTCTGTCTTTAGTCTTCGAGAATCCAGTCAGGACAATGCAGCTACGTGGTCCTTCTCATCACATGCTGGACAAAAAAACAATATTAGTGCTTATACCATTACTTATATGGTTATTCAATTTCTTCGTTTATTTCTGACCCCCGTCTTCTTCCATTTGGAGATGTATTCCATAGGTTACTTATTTAGCGAATGATAGAGAGACGATACGTCGGTGGTTGTCCTGTGGACTCTTCTGTCAAGAAGGATTTTAACTGATTTCGAATGCAACAATAATCACGAGACGGGAATTCGAACCGAAGCTTCGACTTCAATTCTCCTTGGAAATACGGTTGATCGAAACTAGACAATCCATAATGCTGTTCTACTACACGGTGAACAGTCAAAATGGCTTGTCGTCGTAGTTGCATTCCTGTCATGTCAAATTATCCTCAGTTTCCCAACTTCTGTAACCGCGGAAAAGAACAACGAGGGGATTCCACAATCCAATATGTGGAGAACATAAGTGGAGTTTAACACTCCAAACACCTCATGTGACATTTGGCCAGAACGGTGAAGTAGAAGTGAAAGAATCCCCCCAGACAAAGACATGGTTTTCATCGTGAAGGAAATAGTATCATCCTGACAGGTGAATATGCAGACCTGAACACCAACTAGGTTGCGCACCACGCCAAATCCATCTGGGCAAACGCTACTCGTATGATCCCGATTCGTGATAATGATATTATGGCATCAACTCACTGACCAGCTGCCTAGTACATCCAGAGAGAAAACTGAGGTTGATCTGATTTTGGACAAATAGGACACCGAACTTTCATGTGATTAGATGGGTTAAAATTTGGTGAACTTAGCCCAATTAGAAGGTCATTTATGAGAAAGTAACACGAAAATGCTGATTATTTGTAAAATGTATCAATCAGACGTGCGTTCCGAGGCTTCTCGAAACAACCTACCAAGCGTTGTGGGATTGTTTGTTCACAATGCCGTTCGGTTACTTTCCGCCTTGATCCAAAAGAAAGACAGAGTGGTTTGGTGTATTTTATTTAGTACATCGCCAGTACTGATCACCGGTCCCACGTAGTCACATGTTTTTGCCGAGTGGGTGTAAGGAGCCAATTAAGTCATGGAATTTGGATATTTTTGGTCACAGGTTTTGTTTTCAGAAATGTCATCTTTGGCATCTGATAGTCTCGTGGCAAACATTGCCACCTAACAGAAAAACAATCCACCCTTGATGTGGGTTATGCGAATAAAATGGGATCGTGTTCCCAGTATAGGCAACACCGGTGTGCTCGCAAGGCCCTAATAAAACCGTGGTCATCGTGGTTGTGTTGGAGTAATCATACACCAAGAATTCGGTATCATTTGTCACAAAATCTCTCGCAATGGAGATGACGAGGGAACGGATGGATTTACATGTCCTAAAACAAATCTTTCGACTATCGTTTCAAACCGATCTTTTACCTCCATGAAGTTATTTTGTTTGCAAGACTTTGTCATTTATGATTTTCTGCAATTTTATGTTTTTTCTTTTACTTCCTTTGGTAATGAAATAACAATGTACTTCGTTTTTCAGGAAGGCTACTAGAGGGCTGCTAATTGGGGAAGTTGACCGGCGGTGGGAGGATTCGAACCCGCGACTTCGCGTTCAAACTCCATGACGTTGTCTGCTTGGGCACCGCCGGATATGAGTGCGGCCAACGTATAATGCGTCTAGTGCGCCGGCATTATCATCCGTCAAATAGCTAGCACTTGCGGGAGACGTTTGTGCGAGAATCGAGCAGGTTTTTTGACCAAGCCGGGGGTTTCATTGACCAAATCCTCACTCTGCCACAAATCTGTGAGCATGGACACATCTTAAGTAGGCCACAATATATGTCCTTCTTGATCTGAAGGTACCGCTCGACTCAGTCGGTCGTCCAATTCTGTCGTGCTGTCTCTCACTAGAAAGTGTGCCAGAGGAATTCATTTCACTTATCCATTTCCTATACCCCAGTGGCCGAAACCGATTTCGGGCTCACAGTGATGTTTCACCAGTTCAACATAAGAACTGATGTTTTTCAGGACTACCCAGAGCAACCTTTCCTGTTCACTTTTGTCATTGCGACGGCTATGGAGATGGCCCTGTTCTCATGTGAGAATGGCGGCCATGTTGCTTGATCCGATAGAAAATTGTTGTATACAGAATATGCAGAAAACGTCGCGCCACTGAGTTAGGACTGATGTAAGTTTTAGGTCTTTCCTGATTGCCTGAACGATGGTGTATGTTTGGTATGTCTTATGAACCTTCGAATATATGATACGACTCTGTGCCACAGTCGGTAGCTTCTTTACACCCGACATATTTTCTTTTCCATAAATTTCTTCAACTTCTTATTTTCAAATCAGTTTTTACTAGCTCTTCTCCAGCTCTTTGAGAGGATGTTGTTGTGAGTTAGCAACCGAATCAGGAGCACTTTGGTATAAGATTAAGGGCTTTGAAAACGGAACTGAACTGAACTAATTCAGCATAAACCGTACTGTTTTTATCACTGATGGGTCATGCTCGCAGATTCATCTTTCTACTCGTGCCATCCGGCTTTCTTATTTTGGGTGAACTAAATGATAGTAGACTTTTCACTGACTTTTTACCAATCGGTAACGTGTTCATTGTTGTGTTGTTCTATCCTCGATTGATCTACCTACCACAATAAATGGTAAATGGTCACGTTTGCATGATGATGCCTGGAACAAATATGATTGTTTGAAGTGCGGCATTTCATTTTCCAAATGGGATTGGTTCAAATTTCATGTTTCCGTTTAGTCTGTTTCTGTAGATCAACGGCCGATCGACAGTCACGTGATTGTTAAACACATGACATGGTTAAGTGGTTAAAGAGACCGATGAACTCGGTACGCACACAAATACACAGCCGTGGGGCAAGTGTCTGTAATATCAGTTCTGTATTTTCTCGCTCGATTCCGCTGGTTAAACTTAACGCATTTCGAATTAACGTGTTTATTTAGTCCCCTTATTTTGGCTACATTCCTCCTACGAAAGAAATATGTTTGCTTTAAAAATTCATAAATTTGTTCCCTACTAATTTCGAGATATTTGTTTTTAAAACCCATGGTCGAGCAGATACAACGATGAATGTATTGTCCAAGAGATTAAACAACTATGGAAACCGTATTTTCAACGTACAAATCGTATTTTTTTTCAAATAATCTCCATCACAAACCTGTTTTATTAAGTTAGTCTTAAAAATACCGAAAATGAGGCATGAAATCATCCTATGGTTGGCTTGCTGGAGGTGTTTTCGGAAGGCTAGATCCAAATCGATATGTTATCTTATGACACCGATCGCAAATACCTACAAAAATATAAAAACTATAACACGATGACCAACAAGCATCGGCTAGAAAAGCTAATCGATAAAACTTCAAAGCAAGATATAACGAATCCGGAAACAGATTTCGCGACTGCACAAACAACTGCATTGTGCCTTTCAAGTTATCAGCGGTGATCTTTGTATGGGTATGTCAAAAGTGAGCATTTCGCTCTTCACTGTTGCTAAGAAACGTGGTACTTTTTTTCTTTTCACATGTTTGCCTAGATTAGATCATAAGTTTTCTAGTTTTAACCTGGTCTTTCGGTTGAAGATCAAAGAGAATTCGGAAGGAATGATATTGTCTATTCAAGACTAGACAACAGTGTCATAGAAGCGTAGTCAACCACTACTGCGAAGTAAAGCACGATTTTGTTGTCTAACAATGGTCTGAATAGAAAGAAATGCTGTTTTCGTGTCTGGTAGATGAAATTGACAGTATTTCCAACTGTTCGAACATTGGTAATTCATGCGTTTAGTCATTTAGTCTCAAAATTCATGTCGATATAGAAATAAACAAATATTAATAACGATGTTAACAATACACTAAGAACAATGAAGTAGAAATTGCCTGCAGCCATAATAAAAAGATCACTAGTATGACCCCTGAATGTGAGTTAACCGAAGCTCGTCGATATTGTCACATCGATCAGCTGACAGAACCAACAGGTTGCCGAAACCGCGAGTCACGTTCATGTTTTATCACCGTTATGGTTCGGGCAAAAGGTGGTCAAATTAAAAAATTGTCTGGATCTACAAACCGTAGTCGATGAAGCGACTGTTCTTTATGCCAAGTGAACGTGTTCGTGAGTAATTACTTCCCTCGGTCTCATACCAACCCTAGTTGCACGTTTATTGCGTGATCGAATCAGAATCGTTATCAATTAAATAAGACAAAAGAATGTCCCTGAATTTCCTCCAACGAAAATGGAAACAAATTACTGCCTTCAGTGCTTCAACACACCACTGGGTATAAATTGCAATTTGTGTCATGGAGACAAATTCCTATATCTAGTCCTGGAATAAACTCTGGAATGTGGTTATCAGATCGATCAGTTTTTGCAATTTTAATTAGTGTGAAAACATTGTGTACTAATACACACCAGCTCTTATGCTCTGCATCCCCCGCACGAGAAATATCACAGTCAAAAGTCATCTGAAGGTCGAGTTGAACCGCGAATTACACGATACGATTTCGTGAAGCTTCTGTGTAGATTTTTTCTAGCATAATTGTCTTTGAAAACTTGGATATGTTCTTCTGCTCAATAGTATGTGTCGCATATGGATGGATGAACAAAATTTCCTCGGGAGCACACGACCAGTTTGGCGGTTATTGCCGCTCATCAGGTATGCGTACCCGATATTATTCTGTCCAACTATCCCTTTATTAGTGTGCTCTTTTCTTAGTTTCTCACTAGAATCTCATTTGAATCGTTAGGAGCGTGAACTGATGGAAAGTCCATTTAGGAATCCCGTGGAAATTCGTCGGTCAAGCGAGGCTAACCTTCAGAAAGGATATGTTCTGGTTGTTGCATTCCTAATAGCAACTATCTGATCGTTTTTCTCGAAACTTTCCAGTTAGGTAGGGAAATTTTCAAATAGATTTAAATTCAACAAACCAATAAGCACCGACTAGTAGCTAACCGAGATTTGTGCAGACCCGATCGGTTTTACCCAGGTGTCCGGGTAATTTTATTACATGCTCATCACAAAGTGTCGGCCAATGCGATGTGTTTATGTACACATTTCACTTATTAAACTTACTTTTCGGCTGTATTATGGCTAATTAGATGTGAATAACTTTGGTTCTTAAGGCAAGCTCATCTGAAAATCTAATCCAGTATGGGATTTTTACATACTCCTTTGGAAGGATCTTGGGATTAATCCCACCTAATGTTTTATGGAAACCTGCAGATTCAATTGCTCAATAAAATATATTATTTTTCCAAGTATTCTACTAACGAATAATACAATCCGAAGAAAATCCTCTTAGTAGTTGAGTGTTTGCTTGTTAATCGGGACGTAATAATATATTTTATCCATGAATTAGAAAATTCTCATTTGGGCTGAATCTCGATTCGGATCGAAGTGGACCTTGATACCAAGATCACTCGAGGGCGCGATGTATCACTCACTTGCATTGTTTTCGTGACAATGAAGCAATGCGTTGGGAAAATTCAATTGTCCTGGTACTGCAATGCAGGAGATAATGATTTGCTTACATACACTGGCTGATTCTAATTTTTGTTTTCCTATGTGCAACGTTTCAAAATAAATAGAGCCATTGTTCTATTGATTGCGAAATGAATAGACTTTATCAAGCACATGTTTTGGGACAGGAAATCAATCCCAGCCATTGAGAGGATAGTGGTTCACACTCCCATTGGTAGTTTGCCACATAATCCCATGGAAGAATGTTAACAATATTTACCGCACCCTTGTCCCGATTAGGAATAAAAAATTTCAACGTTTGAGCTCTCAGGACGTACAGAACACGGGTTAAATGCTGAACATAGCACACCATGTGATGATTCAATTTCGTTTCCGAAGTTGGTAAACGTGTTAGTCTGGCGACCCGTCCCTTTTGTTGATGCATGCAGAACGAATGATGACTCAGAAGATTTTGAAACATTGGGTGCCCTTTTCCCAGGGGAATAGTATAGGAAGTAGAACAATACTGCGGGATGTTAACGTTACTCTTTTCAACCGCTTAATAAAACAATTTGTGTATTATATAATATGCAGTAAAAACCCAAAGTGAACGGACATAGAGGTTAAAGTCAGTATAACAAACAATTGACGTCATCCCATATCAAACACAAAATCTGCATTAATTGCTTTCGTTTACAAATGGCTGGATTACGCAATTGGATTAGCCATGCTTCAATGACGGCTGAAATCTTCCAGTCAGCATTGCGTAATAAGTCGAAGATATGAAATGGGGTCAATTGTGTGTTTGGTTCTCATCACATGTTTCGCGAATGATGAGCCCTGGTTACGATCGGGATAATTATTCATTATGTTTTGTGACAGATTTGGTCAAACATCTGGGACTATGTTCGGACATCCGTTGTGTAAGCCTTTTGGTCTTTTCTGCCGATTTTTGTTGCCGGAACTGCAAACCAACTGGTGCACGAGTTGTGAGGTAGAATATGAAATCGCACTAGATCTACGTTGCAGCAGAATGATGTTCCAGGTGGTTGGCAGGAGGTGAAATTCTGCGGCTGGATATTCGAAATTTATGGCTGGAAGGAGTTTGTGCTACGCATCATTGCTAATGTGGCCTCCCTTGAAGGCCAATCCGATTTACACGGCTTTCTTCATTGCTTTATGGTTTGGGTCACTCTTTGGCTTTCGTCGATTATGGATGCCAGTGGATTTTGTTGGCCAGCAATTACGAATGAGTGTTGCACGAAGAAAGCTGTCCTTCCATGCGAAAAAAGTCTTTCGAGCAGTTGTCCTACTTTATTCTCGCCGTCCACGCTAATTACTTTGACAAAAATTAAAAGAGCGAGTTTTACAAGGTAACAAGATTGCAGTCACGGTGGCTAAGATAAAATTAGTTGCTGCAAAGTCGGATTTAGTCCCCGATTTCCAAGAAAATAATAGCTTTTTGAGCCAAGTCTCGTGACGCGCTTCGTCAGGATATAAAACACGTTATCTCGGACAACGTAACTTTCTTCCAACACCATTCAATTTGTGTGAGCATGGTTCATTTAAGACAAACCAAAGCCAGAAATTCAGCATTACTCAAGATTTGTTTCTCTTCCTAATTTTATAATTTATCGGTCACCTGCCGGCGGTATCTAGGAGAATAAGGTCGCGGAGTTTGGACGTGAAGGTTGCTTGTTGGAATCCTCCCACCGCTGGTCAACTTCCGCATTTGGCAGCCCTCTCTTGGTCGCGACTCGCTTCCTGAAAAATGATGTGCCTTGTTGTTTTGTTAATAAAAGAAGTAAAAGGTGAGAAAAGATCTCAGTTTGCAAATTTGAAAGATGTGAAGTTCCCTTTTTTGAATGTTGCGGATAGTTGATATCACAAATAAACTGTCTTAACATTAGTGTATTTTATCTTCTTGTTGCATACTTGGCAAGAACATAAAAACATCACCTACGAGCGATGAATTCAGATGATATTTTTAATATTCACATAAAATGATCCCATGCAAGGGCGAGGTGATTCCGGTCTCTCAGACAACAATATAAAAGGAATTTTGACTTGCCAAGTTTAACGATTGGAGAAGGATGAAACGCTTCGTCTAAAACATGCATATGGCTTCATTCGAAGCGAGGTTTTTGTGAACCTCGTAACTCTTATTCGAAGGCATTAATCGAATTTTTCGTCGTGATTTGAGAAAACTGACCGTATTTTCACATGCACGTGTATTAGCTCACCGGAGTGGATCAAATTAAACCTATTGTTGTACCGTTGACAGTCGCCACGATTGAACGTTGGCGTTCAGAAGCCGTGTACTGCGCGGTTGGGATTGCTGACATTCACTTTGTACCACTTTTCCCGCGCATTTCTGAATGAATGACCACATGAATCACTAGTGATGAAAGCATCGTCATCGTCCAGAAATGACCAGTTCACAGGTGAGGACTACATGACACAGTAGTGGATTGTGGAAAATTGGAATATTCATTTGTCCAAAATACGGAAGGTCGACAGGGTACGCTGAGGTTCCATAGGACGAGCACAATGGAGAGTGTGTATCTCAGTCTGAGAATGGATAGTGCAGAGAAACTCGCAGAAGACAAGACAGATTACTTGTCACAAATACCTAATCTTATCTTACAGGATGACCTGGAGCCTTTTTTAGACCAAGAAGTGGTACGTGGATATAGGCGAGACAAACTCTCTTCATTTGTACCCAGGGTCCGCAAATTTGAACCCACTGGTGAAACGTATGACATTTTATAAAAGATGGATGTCGAATGAGAACTTTTCAGATATAGAGTTTTCAAAGTGTTCTGACCAAAGCCTAGCCCGAAATATTACCAGTTACCTTCACCGGACCGACAAGCCGTATGCCTCGAATTGTCCCGGTTGACATATCTTTTGGCAGTGAAAATGCAAGCTATTAACTTGTAAACCACAAAAGGTCTTCGATGATACTTCATTATTCATGTTCCTTTTCGTCACGACTTATATACGTATCCAGCTGATGGATTTGATCGGTATTAGCACATGGAAGAAATTTTGGCGATACCTAAGCGCTGAAATGACTGATCGTTAAATATAATGAATCGGTAGTTGAACACATGGCTTAGGCGCAGTTCTGTCATATCACGCGACGCGACCGAGGGTCAGATAAGTCGAAAACTACGGTGGCCTCATTTGACAACTCATCAACAGGTCGACCTAGGATGTGTTAACCGGGGCCAAAGATCATGAATGACGTGTGCACGGCAGAAACAGGGGGCTGATAAACAACGGGACATTAATTAATCATTTCGGAAGTTGAGCGGATTGCGCAATCGCAAAGCGATGAAAATGCAAGCGATGTTCATCTATTCGGATATTGTTCTAGAACTCAAAATGATCAGCTCCTATTCAATTAGCACCCAATTTGAGCTTGACGTTGAATGACAAATTTTCGGATGCAGAATCTGGATTCAGTTGATGTTCCCCATTTGAATCTGGTTGTTGTAGTGTGAGAACTGGGCAAATCTTGAGTAGAATTCTAGTTTTCTGGGCAGATGTTGGCCGGCGGTGGCCAAGCGGATACGGTCGTGGCATTTGGATGACAAGGTCGCGGGTTCGAATCCTTCCACCGCCGGTCAACTCCCGCACTTGGCGGCCCTCTGCTGGCCGCGGCCCCTCTTCCTGAAAATTGTTGTACATTGCTGTTTGATTAATAAAGGAAGCAAAAGATAAAAGATAAGTAGATGACGTCCTCAGAAGCCAAGAAATCGGATCGTAAGCCGCGCAACGCTCAGTGGAGCGACAACACTGAGTAATTCTGATCAAATCCTTAAAGGGCGTATACTGTAAATGATGTTTTTTAAATAACCTCCTTTTCATCCACCTTCTTTTCATACTTACTCCGATCTAATTCTGTCTCGGCCAATCTCGTGTACACATTGCACAATTCGATAGATTGTGTAACCATTTTTCAAATGCAACATATCTGACTGAGGCGTACGATTCGATGTGCCTGATAGACTTTAAACTCTGATCACCGTCAAAGAGTTGTATTGCTACGTCTCTTGTGGTTTGTATTATTTCCACTAAATAACGACTTTTCAATTCAGAACTGTAGTAGCTTATAAATGAACTTTATTGTGATTTGGCATTTTTTGATTGGGCTGCTCATTGCACGAGTATCAGTTTCGGGACCTCAATGTATGCATGTTGGAAAAAATCTCAGACGAGAATATTACGGAATGTTAGACAAACTGTCAATGTCATTCAGATGTGAACAGGAAGTCAGTCGACACTTCTCGCGTAGACTATTCGTTAATGATGATTATTGTGATTTTACTGGTGTCGGTTCGGTCAGTTCTCGATCACGTGTTACTCTAGGTAATATGACCTCATAAGAAATTGAAATATACACGCTCAGAATTACAGCGAGAGTTGAAGGTAACCAAACATCAGGCTAACATGGTGGGAACAGAAAAGCCTGAACCGGGCGGATGTGAAGATGACCGGTTTCACGGAATGTGGCTTTACAGATAACGCCTGAACTCAGTTCCCCCGAAACTTGAGCCCTAATGAACCTTCCAATAGTGGATTTGTACGGCTTTTGATGAACAATCGGGGTGATGCTGTCAGTTTGTCAGAGGATACAAATACTTAATTGAGCCCATAGTTAATACGGTGAGTCTTCGTTCAGTATATCTAACTAATTGGTTTCGCGGGAGTGGGCGGGAAGTGATTGTTCCATGGGGTTAGACTAGAACACGCTTTTGTATTGACCTGTTTGGTCAGTCATTCAAAATAGCTAAGAATTTGGTCGCTTAGTTCTTTTCAGAATTCGGAAGCATGCGAGGTATCCTCCGATCACTACCAGATTTACAGATGCATTGTGGTACTCACAGACCTAGGTTTTCTGTCCGATCTAAGCGCCGAGTACACATTCGCATTGATTGTCCATTGTTTGCAAGCAGAAATTCAGAAATGGTGTACAGAAGATGCTCACAAAATTAGCGGACAAAACCGACGTGTTACTTTTCAAAAACCCTGAGATTTGGTTGACTCGCAGCCATGCATTACCATTACCCGATTTGAACAAATCGTGGAAAGCAGTGGCGGACCGATCAGACCGAATAGGCCCACCAATGCAAGGGATCACGTGACCATTTCAACCTACATCAGTTGCATTCTCAAAAGATGTTTGATACTGTGACATTTAGGCCACCAATAAATTGTGTGGCAAATCACGCCCTCTGGTTGATTGTCAGGATTCTTTGAAGTGGACCTTGCTGAGGGCTAACCACAACAAAAAGGACCGGAGCCTCATGGGTCCGCTTCAGTGAGACACACTTGGCATCAGTGTATCGGAAGTGAATTGAATACACGGAGGTGAGATGTAAGGACAACCACTGCAATGCACCATATGGAACTAACAACCCTCAATCAGAGGGACATTTTTATCAAGACAATGCACCGCCAAGAATTCTCCCAATAAGACACTGATCCTATCCACGTAGTGATAGCCAAATTGATCACTATGGCTGTAGCTATCCTAGAAAGCTGATCAGACATCGTTTTACGGAAGAACCGATTTGTCTAACGTTTTGCCATGTCCGTCAAACAAACGAGTTGAATATTAATAAGTTCGGCGGCACTTTGAATCATGGATCGGTCAAACTACAGCTTAGAATGATGTATATCAAAGTGTCTAGTCGGTAGCTATCGCAGAATCTTTCACAGTTGACAGATTACGTAGCAGAAGAATGGTCAAGCTCTGATCATTACACCCGTGTCCCGTAAAACCCTTCGAACATTGTTCAAACAAAACTTGATGAACACATGACATTCTGCAACGAGAAATGAGACATTTTAGTTTGTACGAAGCACACAAAATGAATGAATTCTCGGATAAACCGGCGCTCTAGACATAGTGCACGCTAATCACGAGCCGTGCAAACAGTGTAAACGGGTCTATCAAAACACACCCGTGCTCCATTGTCAGTACAGACATAGTTGTTATTCATTTGCTTCCTGAACTTATGTCCTCTTGTTTCAGACGTTTTCCGTACTGGTTTTTCTTTTGTGCTTGTTCGTTTTTTGAGCCATTCAGGACCCTTAGCTTGGCACGGAGGTTTTCACAAAAATGTTTTGAAATCGGTTTTGTACATCAATATGCGTATCGAGTTTGCCCAAAACCGATTTCACTTTTTCCGTTTGCTAATTTCCACGCGACTAGGTGAATCGATGCCTAGTGTTCCTTTGATCCATGTCTTTACGTGACTGATCAGCTTACGTTCAGCCAGACTTCATCATGAATAGTGCGTTGAATGTCAAAGTTCGTTTTGCTGTGAAGTGGAAATAAAAGGTGCCTTGTGAGATCTTACCACACTCTAACTCACTTCTTTTTTCCCCCATCCGAACGGGCTTTGTTCGGATTGTAGACGATGGAGTTGCCGTGGTGGAACCGTAGTTTTTATCACCGAGCATGTCCGTTTCCGACAAGCCAGCAAAATCAACATGTTTGGATGTTTGCGCTGAGTTGGTCAACACAGATTTTCATTCTTCTTTGCCTGTGGACCGTTTGTTTTATCATAGTACATTATGCTTTTTCACATGACAGTTCTGTCAGACCGTGAGCAAAAATCATGAGTGTTTTTATATAGGTTCAATTTCACCCACGAGAAAGAGTCCAGACTTACGCTTTCGAAATTCCTACGTTTCGAAGGGTTTATTCAATTGATTCGATCGGTAACCTGTTTAGTCGTGCAATCCCATCCATTAAACGAATGTGGATTTCAAATCAAATCGAATCAATTATTGCTGTTGAGCATCCAAATGGGGGCGAATTCTCAATTTAAACACAAAACATATGACAAATATGCGGCTAAAATTAGACATATACTGACGCTGACAAGGATAAACTGAGCGATGTAGAAAAGCATGAAAGAAGCTTCAAAGTACCTCAAATGCTGAAGAAATTAGCTACAATGAAGATGAAATCTACGTTTGCTCATTACCGGTTCGAGATTCACACGTTTACCAACAAGATAGGGAATAAGGCTCTACCTATATAGGGAGGTAGGCGAGGGAGCGTCCTAATCTAATTGTGGGAATTTGTTTCCCACACTTACGTTAATTAATCTATATTCTCCAGTTAGTTAATGGCAAATGAACATGCACCAACGACTGTGACATCAAATTCGATGGGGACACTAAACTGTGTGACTGAGGATTGAGTGACAGTCAAACAAGTCCACTACCTATGTGCGACATATTGATAGTGCTTGTTTGTGATACCATTACAGTGATATGCTGACTGTACGAAAGCTCAACGAAAATAGATTGAGGGAGTGGGATAGTATGGCCTACTGTTTTTTTTTGTTGTTCTCGGGCCTGAACTCGATGTGAGCTTTTCAATTAGATTCGACTTGAATCTGACAACCATCCTCATCTAATGAACGCCAATGTTTGTGAACACTGTTCGCTTGCCACTGAACGGTAAATCTAATTGTTAGTATTCTATACCAAACACAGCCGATAACTTTTTCTCATCTCATAGACAATTCGAATAGCCCACACTGGGTGGAATATAAACTTTCTAAATTACCATATGAGATTCTCTGCTAATTACAGTCACTGTCGTCTTTTTTCCAGGGACGGAGTGGTTCAATCTATAGTCCCTCAGTCGGTGACATCATATCGATCAACAAGGATACTGGGTGGAATCGAAAATGATGTTTGAGTTTTGACAATGACAAACAAAAAACAACGAATCAGTGAAATTTCAACAAACCGTTAATTCCTATTCATTTTCATGGGTGTTTGCATAGTCAACCAGGAAGATGGAACCATGTACGTTTTCCTCTCTCCGGACGAAGTTTGACTTGTACTAGTTAACGGTTCGACTAAGTGTTCACAAACGTGTGGGAATTGTTGAACATTTCGAATCATGGGAGACTGGTTTCACGAAACAATTTATTTCATTCGTTTGGATACAATGGTGAACAATTTGGGTTTATTTATACTCGATGACCACGAGTGGCCCCTCTTCCGGACCCACAGCGCGGCTGTCTAAATGGTTTTCTTTTCACATACTTACAGGAAAACTATCGAGGGAGATGGGATGGTCTTACGGTTTAGAAACAAAGTCGAAATATTCATTTCATCTGGGCTTGGTATATGTTCGCTACCGTCTTGAGATCTTATATGAGCTGCGTGCTATAGACCAAGGAGTTTTCACAATCTGTACGATATGAAAGTGAACTTGTTTTACTCATATCAGTTTGAGTGAAGATCCAAAGCTTTCGTAACGGTATTATCAGGCAACCTTTGTTTTTTACCTCATTCATTAATGCAACGAGAATGTACATCATTTTTCAAGAAGGCGTCCACGGCCAACGAAGGGCTGCCAAATGAGGAAGTTGACCGGCGGTGGGAGGATTTGAATCCGCAAACTTCACATCCGAAAGCGGAGATCTTATCCGCCCGACTATCGCCGCAAACCAGGAACCGCGCCCCCTATTTGCACACAAGTGGAAAAAACGCCGTTAAACTTTGTAAATGTTGATCTACTTTAGGGACAATTTTTTTCAGAATATTTCAATACCTAACGATTCCCACCAACGCCTCTCCTCGCCGAAATCAGTATCAGTTTAGCCCATTCGCTGCAATATCTTACTAAAGTTGCTACTAGGATTTTTTAAATGATTTATCACACGATATTAGATTTCAGTTGTTTAGTCACCTTACCGACAGATTTCCGGACACACCTAAGTACGTTCAGATCGGTCACTTTGATTTAAATGTCCTCAGCGAAGTCCAAAATGTAGCACTGGCTTTGCGAATGGAAATTGGAACTGCTCGGTTCACATTCAATGCAAACGAAAGGTGGACAACATTTAGACGGTATGAATGTGGGGCAGAAATGTTTTAATTCCGATCGAGTTAGGAAAGTGATTCGGCACAATTTGGGTAGTTTATCTCTGAGACTAGCATTGGTGTGTTCCGACTTTCGTTCCTATCTGATTTTATTGTTCAGTTAGCAACAGAGCACGAGAATGATGATCAGACAAATGTCGGGCTTGCTGATAGAAGATTTTCATATTTATTGACACACGTGGTTATTTTTTGTCAATTGTTTGTTCATTCCGGAGTCTACATGCTTAGATTTGGGACCAAGACGAAATGTACCATTTCATTATCTATCTCAAAAAACCAATCGGAATGAAGACTTTCGGCAAATTTAATACAGATTTGTCCCAATTTCACGTTGAACCGCCAGTCGATCAATGCTGAGCTCGGTTAGGCGTGTCTCATGCTATCCAAATTTGTTGCGTCGAAACTAACCTTGTGTTTGCACTTCAATGGGATTTTCCCTGAATCCGGTCTCCAAATGATGTGATGACGATCCGCAACATACATGAAAAAGGGAAGCAGCTCTGCAAACTGCAGTGGTGAAATAATCTCTACAGCTCTTCGTCATTTCACTTCTGCATCACACACCAAAAAGGACTTCGAAAATCTAAAGCGTTTCACCCGCGAGGGGCTCGTCTTGCACACCGACGAGTTTGGACGGGTAAAAAGTAAACGTTAATTCATGTCGAGTTTTGACCGATGAAACGGTCACGTGCGCTCAAGTCACGCCAAGCCCCTAATGGTCTCGTACAGTTAACAGTTCACTACCTCGAGCTAGATGAACTTTGAACTTGCGGTCTATCTGGCAAATCCTCGTTAGCTGATCAGTTAGTCGCATAAGGTAACGGAACAATTCTACGCTGTCATCCGTATTAGACAAAGAGAATCAACCCTTTGACTACAAGCACTGAGCGCGGAATCCTAGCCCGACGCAATCAAAGAGCATAAGCCACGAGATATGATACAGTCAATCAGAGCGTGATAAAAGCGGCTGAAAGTGGAAAATCGGACGGGATGGTCCTAGGCCAGTAAGACCAAGGGATCTCATACAAATTTCCCAAAAGGTTGATTATTAGACTGGATTCGGTAGGATAGATTTTAAGTAAATATCAACCCCTGACGTTTGAACAATTCCCACATGGGTACTATAACTTGTTCCAAAAAGTGGATCTGTTCATTACCGAAAAACCCATCCTTGCTTGTCTGTGACAATGTTGAGGTTCACAAGTCGATCAGATCTTGCATGATCAAGAGCATGGTAAATTAACTGGCTGTTTTCGAACGTGGTTTCTGTGTGGCAGAAGAAGCGGAAAATGTCGTGTTTGTGCTTTTTTTCTATCCCGATAGATCTTTGCTTGTCTAACATGTAACAAATATTGAATAAACCACTTTTGCGTGGTCAAGCGATTTTTGCAACATGCAGTGAATGTTTCATTTATTCTATTATTCTGCATACTGATGTGAATGGACTAACCGACCAGTAAGTGTTGACCATAAAAATCCAATATAAACGGTTTGTATCAGACCAAAACAACATGGTGCCTACCTGGATCCGTTGTCCCCCCCCCCCCGAGGGTAGTCGGGGGCCAGGAGATCGTAAAATGAAGTTAAAATCAATTAACTGATGTCGAGCTGATATCAGAGCAGATGTCTTCTGTTCTTAGCCTTCTGGACCCATGAATGCTCTTATATCCGTTCTTGTCCTGTGGGTAAACAAAATGTTTTGCTTTATATGCATGACCATGTGGAGGTCCACGAGATGAACCTGCATACGGCAATCTCGGGCTGCATAAGTCAATTCCTTTTTCTTACACCGATCACTTATTCTCTGCGCACGTGCAGAAATCGATACTGCCGATTATGGAACTTTGATCAGTACAGCTTTAGGGCTTACGACAGGGTCTTGTACGCAGAATCCCGCCGTGGATCATTACTACAACTCTAACACTACTCCTAACCGCTTCCCTTTGGAGTGGCACGTTTTTGTTCACGATTGATGAACGTAAAGAATCGAATGCTAGACGCACAACATGAATTGGATGAATTTCAGTATGATTCTGGTCGTGCATGTTAATATGTGGCTCCGGAATAGTTAAGATTGCAACAGCGAATTTTCATGAACACACTCCCGGGGGTAAGCCAACGAGATCTAGTGACTTACCCCCCGAGTCTCGTGGGTCATGCACATATGTCTTATTCTAGGAAGTTAGCTTAGTTTTCATTTGTCGAGAAACAGTTCCGAATATTTTCAACACACCGTGCCTTTCTCGATCAAAAATTTAATTGCAAATATTTGTAATTGTTCACGATCTGTATTGATTGATTTGAAATAATTTTGCACTCTATGAGTGAATAATGATTGTTGTATTTTATCAAAATGTGTTCAACCCATTTGAGACAATGCTCCGTTTTGTCAATCTGTTTGTCATTTTGTAGACTGCATTGATTTTCCAATGATCTTTAAAGAATGCCCGATTATAGCTTTTAGTTACACGAATTATGAGGAGTTTCAGACTTGGATCGCACAGTTGTGGTGAGTCAGACCAGTCCTAATGACAAAAAACATGGTTCCGACACCAGATTTTCCTACGGATTAACATGTTATTTCCTTTGTCGAATCACATGCTACACATTTTTGCCCATCGTCAATCATGTGTTTTCTCTCTTCAGTGCCATCAGTTTTTGTTTTTTGTCGCTATAATTATTAGTCGTTCATTTTTGAAACATTGTAACATTTGGACATGGAATTCGTATACGGAATTAGGTCAGTCACAATAATGAACGGATACGGACTACCACTAGGCTTAGAATTGACTCCGCAAACTACCACAGTGAGAAGTCCACAACGGAAGGGAAACACGTTCCGGTTGTATTTGGAGCTCACGGTGTTATATGCAAAACTGGAGATATCTTGGTTGGTGGAATACGTTCCATCCAATCGCCTTCGATGAATGTTTGCATTTCATGGTCGATGTCTTCCCGGTTCTCGTTGGCCAATTGTCTAGGCAGGCTTGAGCGAAGCTGTATCGTATCGTATCGTATCATGTGACTTGCACGTGAACCCATCACAATCCTTTTCCCTCAAGTAATCCTTATTGATCTGGCACGTTTGCCCAACTGACTTCTGAAGCGGTACCGGATCCTGTGCCATCGAGGTAAAAAGGAAGACAATGGGGAATTTCTGAGTATAGCAAAGAAATTTCAAGCTAAGGCACTATTCACTATGAGGAATGGATGCTTGGTGTAGAGACGGTCATGCAGACTCTGATGGAGTATACCTATCACCTATGAAAGTGTCCCTTGTGGATTTTGTTACTTATGTACAGATGTGGTTTTCTCACTTTCTTTCACGTGATCTGAGCAACGTGCTGTCGGCATGAAATAAGCAGGTCATTAGTGTCAGGTTGCCAGACAACTGATATCCATAAATATTTCGTGTGGGCTTTGAGATATCATATAGTGCATAGTTTGGACAGTTGGACTTCATCATGTGACATATTTAGGTGCATCCTTTTGGATTAAAACTGATCTAGACCGTGAAATAAAAGGCTTTATTCATTTCAAGGAAAATGACCAGATTATAAAAGGAGTGCCAAAGATCGATGGAATAATTTTTGAAGAAGGATTCGATAGTACGAACGCGAAAGAGACGGTGCAAGCTTTCTGGGAGTGTAAGTGTAAGACAAGTTAGTTTTGTGTGATGCCGGTGGGACAAGACCTTTTTCGTTACCCCCTAAGCGCTCAAACTTAAACTTGATAGGGAAAATTTAGTAATGGCTGAACTGAATGGCTATGACCTGGGGAAAGTACAAAATCCCGAGAGTTGGCGAAATACCCGGTCAAAAGCATGCGGTGAAATATTGACCAACTGAATGATGTCAGACCCAGAGGTACCAAAGTGGTCGGCACCACCACTCTTGGAAAGACAAGGCTTGAACTCATGCATCATTGATTTTCGTACCAAGAATTATTCTCCCACAGTTATTATGCAGTCGAATGCAATCGAGATTACTATTGTAATCATGTATTTTAAGTACGGGGATTTTTGGTATTGTATACATTTCGTATGATTACACGATTGGTTGTAGTTGTACAACGCACAGTTGATCTTTCGGAAAACAAAACTTGATCGCACTTGTTAAATGCCCAGTAAAAATCGACTCGTAAACAGTTGGTCAACTCCTCTTTAATATTGGGATTTCGCACTTCCTACTAACTCTGGCGTAAACGCAGAAATCACGCAGATAGAAACTCGTCTATTAATCTTAGACAGATGGTTTGTACTGGGTTTCTACAATCGACACTTGTTTATCGGATAGTCCGTTGAACTAATTGACCTGCCTTTAGTGACTGATCCGACCTAAAGCCATTCGAAATCGTCCAAGCAAAAAAAAGTGACTGATGATGGCCGGATCCGAGCCACGGATAATTCAAGTCTGACGGTCATGTTGATAGTCGTTCAAATCAAATGGTCACACTGCAAATGATCGATGAACCGAATTTTACTAATTCACATATACAGTTTCGTCGATACATCTGTCTACCTGTAGTGCTAGTTTTGATGAAAAAATTAGTGGGCGTTCTAGACATACACGCATAAGTTAGTTGTATAGAACATGGCCTTATGTAATTCGTTTGAATGAAGACCGACAACAATAATCTTAAGCATGAAAATACTAATTTGCGACTTTCCTGACACGTTCACCAGATCGAGAAAAGACATTGCAGGGTGTATAAAGTTTACATCCAGATCACAAATCAAATACACACTGGCGGAAATCGATAATGATTGTGATGAAAATGAATTCTTTATTCGATTTGGTTCTCGGCTGGTATCCAGTGTAGATCAATACTAGGCAAATAATGAAGCTCTATGCGTTCTATTCAAAATCTTCCACTTGTTAAGGTTGTCTACAGAGAAGATATGTGGAAGTTGAGTAAAATGGATTTTGTTTCATTCACAGTCGTTCTTCCGATGTTCACATCCCGCATCACCCGCGATGGGCATACACTAACGATGAATCGCAACAGGAATGGAACTATGTTTCTCTAGTTTTTTTGGCAATTTGAACTCTGGTACTGCAAGATGATCAGTTTTATGCAATACAGGTCAACAAACTAAACGGCAAACGGTTGATCCCATTGAATTTTCCACATATTTCTTCAGTTCCAAAACCACTGGGTTGATGCGATCAACATCCTCATTTTAAGACCGGAGTTTTGCTTAAAAGTCAGGGATTCCTAACTAGACAAACGAATCCCCCAAGTCCACAGTTACAAAACAATATAAGTTGCATATTATCCGTCACATTAATGAAATGTAGAAATATACAGTTACGGCTTTCAAGTAGATCCGATGAAGTTTGAGCCTACCCGTGAACTCCTGAATACGTTCTTTGGAAATCTACCAGGCGGCACGTCACAGCCAATCATATTCACAAAGTCAGACGGTTGGCAGAAGATTACTCCCGTTGAAATTATGCGGTAGGCAGAAAATAGAAAAAAGCGCTTTGATAGATGTCACTTGCGGATGATTGAGCATCTATACATGATATCCTTTAGGCATTTGGGTGTGTATGGTCTCGTGAATTGGTTTGTAGAGTACAAGCGACACTAATACGTGAGTGATGTCTACGCTTTTGTTTCACCAGTATTATATGAATTCTGGCACCCATGAAAATAGTTAGAATAGAATCGTCGTGGTGTGCACGGACCCGGTTAATCGTAACGATTTGGAATAAAGTATCCGTCACAGAACAACATTTTGCGTTTCACTAGGTCCTTTTTGATGCAATCAATTCCTTGCACACTAATAGTTAGAACATGAATGTGTATCAGTACAGACTACTTCGAGTCCAATCAGTCTCAAGTTGTGCGGAACATTCGAACGACGATTAATTTTTAAACACTGGAACACTGGACAATGGTGTCGAAAAATTTTTTTTTAAATCGTTCATTGTTTCATGTTTTAAACGCTAAATATGAAATACTGAATTGGTTTTTTTATTTGGATGAAATTTCACGAGCGAGTGTGAGAAGAGAAGTGGCTAAAACTGGCTGCATTTATCTCGTACAGCATTAGGTGTTGTCCGATTCACCAGGGCAAAAGACGATTCCTTTGCGCAAAATCGCTGGAAGATGATGAATGGTTCGAATCCCGTTTACATCGAAACAGTGTGCACTCGTGCAAATGTATTGTCACCTGCGACCTAGTAGAACAGACTAAAAGCGAGGCAAATCACGTTCTTAAAACGACCACTGTCATTAGATTACACTACAGTGATAAAGAATTTATTCAAATGTGTAATATCTTGTCATAAATATTCAATCTGACAAAGTGAACACTGCTCGTATCCATCCAGACCAATTAACGTAATCTAACTCATTCTTCGTGTATACAACTATTCCGGGGAATGAACTTGTAAAATGAACCAAACCATGAAAAGTTCCAAGCTTTCGTTCATGTACATTGACTTAATTACTGGGATCACAGATAATACTCTCGCGTGGAAGAAAATCAGGACCAAATCTTGCGAAACTCCCGAAACTGAAGCTTTTAAATTAATTACTTTCCGAATCATCTAGTTTGGTGGATCACTTCTGAAGAGTTATTCATCACCATGTGAAAAGTCTTTGAACTCAGGAGGATTCCCATCTACAATTGACCACAACGAATGCATCTCAACTACGTAAAACCTACGAGGTGCTTTACGAGGCCACGCCCAATGGTGTCCGTATATTGCACCCAAGAACCAACGCTTACTCGCCCAGATCTGTCGTAACATGCAGAAGTGCGAAAATTATCAAAGGGACAGTTGACGGATTTGACTTAATTCAGCCATAGAATTTGATTCCCGGGAAAACCAGCGGTGACCGTGCGCCGTCACGTTGCCGCACTGCAGCCTGCATTTATGTTTCACAGTAGGCCAGACATGGTTGCTCGAAAAAGCGGACCGATGTTCATGAACGCTCTTTATATTGTACATTTATGACACATTCTGTTGTGTCATATAACCACAGCATACCGAAAGGGAACAAAGAAC
>LUCM01008148.1:580492-605261 GCA_008360955.1 Fasciolopsis buskii | reverse complement strand
TCCACAACCCAGGAACGTTCCCAGTATCAGTCATCTCTCCCCCGAGTATATGTACACACATATATATATGCTGGATAGCGGATGGAATCACGAAAATATCTGAGTAACCTGATTTCGAGCTGCAACCTGGGATTTAGACCGCTGTGTTATTCCACCAATTCATTTAGAATACAGAAATGATAGGAGCCAACTGCTTGAAATGTACTTGAGTTGTTCACTAGCTACGTAGTTCATTTTAGACAACCAACCTCAAAGAAGATCAGCACTCACAAATGCATTTGGTTCACTTAGGGGAGGAAGTTGGGATATCTCAGTTGATCGTGTTTTAACCAGGTCGTCGATAATCATGTTTAATACGATTTCGCGACAGATTTTTGCCTGATGCATTAGAATTGAGATTAGCTGGGATCAAATGCAATCAAGAGAACTTAAAAATATCTGTGTTTTGAGTACATAAACAAAGATTTTGGAGCAGTGCATTATGATCTGTTCCTAATCAGCTGAGTTTTGTGCTGAAACAATTTGTTAAAGGCCTTTCTGAATTGTACGATTGCATAGGAAGGTTGTGCAGTAGATTAAATTTTGTCTGTGACGATTTTGGGTGTCGCTCAAATTCACAAGTCACCTTTGACCTCGGTGCAATCCATGTACAGTAGCTTCCTTAACGTTATGAGCCGCGGTAATCGAGGGCTCGAGATCCGAAGCTAGGGATCCCATTAGCTGGATATTAGTCACCGAGACGAGCGATACGTGTCTAGTGATCTCGGCCAACGCAGTCAGTAAGCAGAGAAAAAGGCACGTCATATGTACGAGGTAATTTGGCCTACATATGTAGTTAATTAGTCGGATGAAAGAATTTTGTAAGAGCGAAACTGTCAGCCGCTCAGGGAGGAGCAACGTTCGAGACCAAAGTTCGATTAACCAATCACAATAAAATTAAGAATAACGTGATAGATAATCGCTTTTATCAGAAATAACCGTGCATGGAAATTTCTAGCGCCTTCAAATTATGGAGATTTGGCTGCATCCACAACAATAACATTCTACAATATGGTGCGTCCCTGGCCCTTGATTCGTCACGGTTACCGATTGCCGCCATATAGTGATTTGCTGAGTCCCGTAGTGGAATAGCTCTGAGAGTACGACGAGCCCTGTGCGATTAGCCAATTCATAAGCGGAGGTAGTTCTAACTTGTGAAGTCTATTATTTGTGCACTTATTTACAAGCTGAAAACAACGAGGTCTGCAGCATAGCTTAGTTTCTAAATGAGGATTATACAATAAGTAGGACTTGGAATAGCTTTCCCCGATTTGTCCTAGACATGACTGAAGATTAGTGCGAATTTGATTTCCGTAGTTGTTGGATTAGGCCACGTAATGCGTCAGAACTCAAATATCATTTCAACCTTCAAACTGGCCAAACCGATTGTTCTCCCGAATGCCACAATGTAAATCGAACCGAAGGGCGCCTCCATCATCTATCAAGCAGGTAATTTCTAATAGTGACTATTGTGAACAGCTTTCTCGCTTTACCCGGTGAAGCAAAACAATACGAGAACGGCATAATCAACTTAGTGGAGTTATATATTTTAACAGCTGCGCTTGCTATGTCACGCGATTTGCATCTGCCTCCGGTTTATGCGGTCGTCATGATTTTAAGACCACCATTTTACTAATTCTCTTTTATGAGCAGTTCTGACCTTCGATTGACCCTCGAATTTACTGACTATCAAGTTACACCAACTAATGTTATGTTACCAGATCCTGGAGCTTCTTGGCAAGCATAAATCGTTTAGTTTTCGACTTATACTTGGATGATTCAATCAGTGTACCGTTCAAACCCTTGTGTAGTCTGGGAGAAGTTTTTTCGGGAAGCATTGCTAATATTTATTCTACCACACATGCGCAGAAGTGTTCATTGCATCCTTGACACTAAGTGGTCTGAGCGCTCACAACGTGCGAATTAATTTACGTACCACAACGCACGTTGCTAAGGTTGCTGAATAAAAACGGTCTAAAAAGTAGAAGGCTGTCCGAACTGACTCACCACAAATAAGCACCACTGAGAGGGTAGCCAATCCTCAATAGAATTTCGTTTACAATCACGTCAATCCTCGGGGCTTCAGCCATCTTCGGACCTTTGGACGTTGCCCACTCAGCTTCAGATGTCCTTGTGTCGTTTATCCAATTGCTCACCATACTTTTTCGCTCTAACGAAAACAGGGGGCTATGCCGAGCTCCAATGTCAACATGACTCAGCCACTATCGTTATCCTCGTTGAAGGCCGTCGTGCGTCAGACTTCCCCGCCTGTTCCGCTTACCTGATGTACTCCAAGCCCATAAGATCTGTCCTTATTCTAACTGTGCTATGTCCAATGCATTTTGGTTGAAAATGTGAAATATATCGAGGCGATTACAAAGTGAGCCAAGATAACTGGAACAAAACGAAAACCCCTAGTTCCTCATCCCCAACGAAAATGGGCACAGAATTTAACTTGGCTTGCTTGCAACACGCAAACTGAGCAACAAAATCCCTCTGTCATTTAAGGTTGCGTCATCATGTGTAAACTCAACGAGGTCTAGTTGAATCCGAAAAACCTGAGTGAGTTAGGATGTTATCCGGCCTGAAACAATGATCTGATTTTTCATCTGGTCAGCAAGTGATCTAAGCCAAGCTATGCCCATCTCTACCATTTATGGACCCCCAGGTTGCATATGGTAGAGTTGATTCTGTCATCGTCTGAATTTCACCCTGGCTCAATTGCCTGACCAATTGAAAACTGAAGTCATCGTGTTTGAGGGCCGGGCAAATCTTCAATCATTCAGTTATTTCGGATTCAACCATCCATCTTTGAGTTTGCACGTGATGGTGCAGCCCCGACTACCGCGGGGATTTGACTGTCGGGTCTGCGTGCTGCAAAATAGTAAAATCAGAGTGTCTCGGTTACCCTGGTGCACTCGGTAGAAGACACCTTAGGTATGCAACTGTGGTGGATTAATCGTTTTGGTCCTGAATATTCCAGGTACATCTAAAGCGTGGTTGGTGTCGTAAGGTAGCAACCAAAACAAGAGCATTTTGATGCTAGGTTGTGAAAACTGAACTGGATCGATTGCCACTTGCAACAAATAGACGCACTTACCGAATCCCGATTCGAATCTTGTTTCAGTTAATTCCCTTACCAAAAGCGAACACCTTGGCGGAACGAATGAACTTGTTTGAACGCGATGGTTTCCCCTCGACGAGGGCTTTTGCAATGCTGACAGATAAAAACATCCCAAATGAACAGATTTCTTTAAGAACATAGAAAATAATGGTCGTACAGGCAAACTTTCATTATAAACATTCCTTGACCGTTCGAATTAACTATGGCAGTGCAGCTTTTTAGGCAGGAGCAATGATAAGATTCGGTGACTGCAGAAACAATTATCAAGTTTCGAAGTTACTGAATGTAAGTTGACTCGTATTTCATGGTGTCTGAGGTAGGGCCTGAAATACTGAAATAGTATTTTAACGTTGTGCAATAATCATAATCACTTGCTTCACTTTACATTATTTACGACCAAAAAGATTTTGATTATTACCAAGTGCATGCACAATCTTTGATAGCTTACGTACCTTTTTATTAAGCTGATTGAAGATGTTCGCAGTTTGTGACAGTTAGTTACAATGAACTGCCTTATTTTGCTTCATCCTGATGGCAAGTAACGGTACTGATCAACTAGAGAATATCGGACTTTTGTTTGCTGTTTGGCGCCTGTATCAAATCATGGAAATAAAAGTCAGCCAACAGACTTCTCAATTCCCAGCAGGATAGAAAATGGACTTTCCATGTTTTCACAGCGCACATGTCAGCCACCAACCGACACAGTCATGAATCCCTATACGACTAAAACTATTTAGTCATAATAGTTGAATTTTCTTCTCGTCTTTTGTTAGGGCCAACCAAACGACATTGACATTGCAATGTATGCTCATCGTGAAGTTGATCGATTCGGGGTGCTGTATGATATGTGGGTCAACGAGACCGCATTTCAAGAAGCGAAGAAACACGTAAGTATCATTGTATGTATATGTGTAGAACAGAGTGGATATTCAGACTATCAAGTGGTCGTTCTAAGAATCTAGGCCTAATCTTAATAATCGTGATTAATGTGGCACTTTGAGGGCTCATTTCTATTTGCTTCTCGGCACCCGATTGCCCAAAATCATGGTTTGGTTGATTTTTAGGTATATTTCATTAGCTGCACAAAAACGTTTTTGAATTTGAAACCATTGGAGTTCAGTAGTACAAACCGGATTCGTTCACCTTGTATTTAACAACTCTTGACCGGTTTGGTATTCGCCGTTTATTCCCGTTCTGTATTCAATTTATTTACTCTAAATTTTGCTTGGCAGTGATAATTTTGCCTTTCTGGGTTATTGACGTAATTGACTGTTGCTCATACGGAATAGCAACTTCATATATGGACTTTCTTGTGTATGATCAGTGTTCATTGTGGGTGCTTACGGCATGCGTCGGCTCCACTCCACATCAGTAGCTTTTCGAAAACGTTCACGGAATCGGGTGAAAATAAATAATCATTAAGCCTTTTTACTGGGCCGTGGTGTATACCAAATCAGGATTGACTCGACAATGTGGATAATGTGAAATGAAACTGTCTGGCCAACGTAGCCTGTTTGGTTTTGCGTTATTTGACCGTTGCAGAAAAAAAACCATGACCACGTTTTGATCACACAAGGAAGTTTCCTTACCTCTTTTGCTCACTGATCGTAGACATCTTCCTGACCTGCCCATTTCTTACCAAAGATTTGTCAATATCCGTCTGTTCATCAGTTAATCGGTTTTGATTTCTTTTGTAAAGATCGAAAGGGGAGAGACATGAATGCTGACATTGGATTATGACCTCTAAAAGTTGCTCTCTTTCCACTATTTGCTGCCTGGGCAGTTTCGCAAACTGTTGGCCGTGCCGATTATTCCAATCGCCCCCAGTGAGTTAAGTAGCAGTCTGTGGACTAAATGACCACAATATTTTCGCGTGAACTCGAAGTCATGTCAAAATAATCGAAAGATTTGTCGACTGTTTCATGCGATGACAAAACGGAATTTCGGGTGACAAAATTTGGTTAGCGGCGTCTGTTTACAAACTAGGCGCTAAAACCCACGCAGCACGGGCGCTGGAAGGTGCTAGTGTAAGTTGCCACAATTCATACTCAAGATCGAGATCTTTACAGGTTGCTCAGGTGGCAGTTCGGTATGGTTGAAATATAATCTCAAATAAAGTTATCGATCTAGGTTGGCTAGGTCGCTAGAACCTGTTAGACAAATGATGATAAGACAGTCTCAAAGATACTTTTCAGCTTACTGATTACGTGAAAGAGTTAAATGTGAAAGGAAGATGGTTGTTTTCATTATACCTTTTCATTTTGACTAATGGCCCGGTCACAGAGACAATCAGTTACCGCTGTGACTATATAGACGATAGTTGAGTAGTAACAAGCCCACTGGTAGCGGACCTGAAAAAACCATTGTTCCTTTGCACATGTAATATACACCTCAAATTCAGCAATTAGACTTAAATCTAAAGAGATGATATAGTAATCAGGCCTCCACTTTATCCACTGTTAGACAATTTTTCGTGATAAGGTTAGGAAGTGGTTCGTTTGATTCGCTTATCCCTGGCCTGTGATTATGCAAACCTGACTTCGATGCCATTCTTGTATAGTTAATCTATCGGTAAGAATTAATTATCTGGTGAATAAGTTTAGCCCGGTCCACCTAAATCAGAAATCCACAACAGTAACAGAATCGAACAATCAAATAGCATTCCTCGACGTGCTAATAGGTCGTCGGAGCAATGGCCTTGTTGCGCTGTCAATACACAGTAAAGATATCTGGAAAGGAAATGAAATCCATTTTCATAGCTTTATATATCTTTAGTGCGAAACAGAATCCAGTTAAATCCGTCACAAAGAGAGCAGACGGAATATGCAAAGAAGACACTATTGACGCAAAACTTTAAACGGTGAGACATAAGACATCGAAGAAAGCTGTTCGAATCTAATAACTGCTAAAGGAAAAGGGACAGAATGGGAAATCCCCATGAGGATGGTGGTGGAAAGGAGGCTTTCAGAGGTGACACTTGCAGAGATCACACCATAGACCACGTGCAAATTTTTAAGCATTTCATCGCACATTCAGTGTTGATATGCAAATTTTGAACCTAATAACATCCTAGACAGACAAGTCACCGAATCACGTGACTCGATGGAAGCGCGTAACCTCAGGTCATCGATTGTATAGGATTCCAGTTTTACCTTGACACCGAACGCAAATGCACGCTCTGTGAGAAAACGATGTGGTGTTTTCCACGATATCACATCAATAAGACACTTCAGATTTTGCTCAAATCCCGCCTCGTGGTATTATAACGGTTGAAAGACAAACTTTCGGATTCTGCAGCCTCATTTTGCGTTTATCCATTCATGTGCTCCTGTTGGACGATATACGCTGGCCGCGCGACCAGCCACTTGCTTGAAGGCACCAGTGGCAACCACCCTGCGTAGTTAAACAACGGAACTATTAAATTACCCAACAGTGCAGTAGTTTCACGGCTAGCGCAGACTAAAAACGCTGTGAAGTTGACACAAATTCTCGTGGCTGGTATAGAGCACAGGGACAGCACTCTAGGTTGGCAGTGTGTTGTCCAAAAGAAAAGTGATCTGCCTCAATCCGCCTTTACAAACCTCCACTCTGGGCTGGAAAACAATTTTTGGCTGCCCTTTAAATCCCGTGGTCCACCATCCACCTCAAATGTAAACAATGCAGCAACTAAAACAACACTTTCATTCATCTTTCTGTTAGGCGCGGAAAACCACTAATCACTTTTTCATCCATATTATTTGACTGAGCTCACCTCTTAAGATGAAAAGTGGTAAAGAGTAGATTGGAAGGCGTGAATAAGTACAAGTTGATCAGCAGTCGTCCATAGGTCACAGTTATTGACATCAGATAGAGAATTCATGGATTTGAATCCTATTGTCTTCAGTTGTTCACTTCATTCGACGTCCACCACCAAGACACTGGATCTTCAATGTACAATAAACTGCTTATCAAGAAGACTCTCTTTCAAATAAACTATAGGCTTATGGGTCCATATGATGTCCCTTTGAGGTAATTCAACTTGAAAACAAACCAATTTAACTCTTACATGATACAAACCACCAGCAGATTTCCCTAGACGTCAGATCTGTTCAAGGTACCAACAGTACCTAGGGCGTGAAAGATCGCACAATAGTCGTTTTAGAACTCTTAATGGCTTGATCAGATATCTCAGGCTTAGCCGGGCCCATTCGCCATGTGCGACGGATAACGTATCATGCTGTACGGCCTGCATCCTCGCTGTCTCGGCAATTTCGCTAGGGTAAATGCCGGTCTTAAAAGCATTTTCCTGTTTCTCAACTGACTAACTAAGCGTCACCTACAGTTACGCTTGGAGAGGAGAATGAGGGACTTATTTAAGGGATGGATAATAGGTATCGTGCAAAATAGATCGGTATATCAGTCGTCGTCACTGAAAACCCGATCGTCAAAAAATTATTTGGGAACGTCGCTGAAGCTAATAAAAGTGAGCATTTGACAGAAACTACGGAGCACAACAGAAGTTCAGTACACGTCTCAGGAACCATTTGCTGCAGTGGTCGGAGGGAGCAGGCATTTTGAGACGATAATTTCAACGACCACTTTCATCTGGAAGTTTTGGTGGGATATATCTTATCATTGCTGAACGCACACTAGTGCACGACGTTTTGAACGCACTGAACGCATTGGAAAGAAGACCTATTTAGCAAACATAGAGTATAAATGATACAAAGGAGGGTCGTTATTACTTTGACTACCTTGGGATGACAGTTATTTACTACTTAGGATACAATAATGATTGTCATCACTCAGCCATTGCTTCCTCTTACATTTGTTGGGTTGGGAAAAAATCTTCCGAAGTCCAGGCAGCACGAACCAATCAAGGTCACTGAGAGACACGTGAAGATCGTATTTTTACCAGGTCGTAAATAGTGCTTCGGGAATGCGCACATCTTTGTTCAGATTTTATTTTAATCACCATTGTACACGCATAATCACCTTTCAAGAGAAGTGAAAAATGAGAAGCAGACAGAACAACAAATCATATTTGTTAACAATCTAACCCGTCCCTAAAATCAGTGTTGGCAATAAAGTGCAGATCGTTTTATCATCGACAAATCAGACGTGTTTTCTCTTGGCCACATGACGCATTTTTCTCGTTTATCTAATTTGACTAACTCAGCTGATGGACGTGTACATGGAAGTTTACGGGCACATTGTGTCACGTGACTGCCGCCGACGCCTGGCTCAGGTGATGACTGATCTCATGTACCAAAGGCCACGGTTGGATTTAAATGAGAACTATTTCGTTCAGGCCTATCGTTACGAATGTGCCATTTTACGTCAGAGAACGGAAGCTATGCGCAGTATCCTGAATCATCAGGTATCATTTTTTGATGGATAAATTTTACTGTGCTCTAATTTGCACATGATGTTTGCTCTGCTAGATGCTGAATTTTACACTTGAAATTCACAAGAAATGCTCACAAATAGTCCAGTATTCGGAATTATTTCTGCAGTAGCTGTATCAGCTAAGTAATCAACATCGCATGGTTTCATTCACTGGTTCTCTCGCCAGAACCTCCTCGTCATGGCATCGCAACACCGTTTATCCGATTTAAAAAAGCCAAAAGGTGTTGCATAATTAAGCAAAAGTTAAGCAAGGATCACGAGGATCAAGAGATTACCGAACTAAGAAAACCATCGTGTCTGTCACTAAGCATATCACATTGCACTGCAACCATCCAGTAGGAACAAGTAAATCGCAATCTGTAATTCTAGCTTGTTATCCTTGGACTAGTCTATCAGTCATGGTTTTCCTACGCCATTGTCTTGTCGTAGACTAACCATCTCGACGGTTCTTCTAACCATTGCCTGCCTTCGTAAATACCGTGAACCTAATTAGTCCATCTGCAAGTATTGGTAACCTGACACAAACCTGGAGCTGGTAAAAGACAGTTAGGCTTTCTGAATTACGTGCTCACGCTTAACGGCCCTCCAAAATACACTTTACTGGAAGTTTTCAGTCAAACACCTTTGGCAAGCGTCTGAAGGCCGTTCACCGAGTGTGATGAAACAGAACGATGTCAAGGTTATCAAGTGGAAATACTGCATGGAGCAATACTTTTTATCACTTTTAAAGTTTATAATTATATGAATTATGAGGCATAGAATCACAGGTGTTGCTTTGGTCGTATCGCTTGACCTCTGAACGATTCTAGTTCAGCTCAACAACTGCAATCGTTGCGGGCCCATTAGAACTACCGGTGTTAGAAAAGCAAGTGTAACCCAGGTGACCAAAAAATCTTACGACTGACAGCTTCCCTCTCAAGATTGTCGCCTGGGCTAATCGAAAGATTATTTTAAGCAGCAGTTTAGTCGGCTCAGTGCCGCAGACAGTCTTCCACCTAACATGGAATTGGAACAAGATTGGTAGACACTAGACTTTCATTAGAAATACGGGTAATCAATGTGGGCTTCATTAAAACGACAAGATTGTTGGAACAAATGGACAGTCACCGCGCATTTTAATGACGATGTGGAAGCCTGGCATTAAATATTAACACGAACGGCATCGAGACGGCTAAAACAGCACATTCCAAAGAATTGTAGTAGGCGAGTCAGTGTTCTGATTTACGTGAAATGCGATAAAAAACCACTGAAATAAAGGAAGAATTAGTTGCGTATTTCAACCAAATTGCTCATGCGCGTCCGCTCTTGCTGATATTCCAGAGGGCAGACAAGAAAGTAGCAGCATGAAGACCATAGTTGAAGGAGTTTAACCTGCTGATAAACCTTCCTACAACTTCGCGATACGTCAAGAACAAGTCAACAGCTGTTTCTTATCAGTCAACACTTGTCTTTGGAACCAGTGCGAATCAAGAGATTGTGTCTGAAGATAGACACACACTGAGCAATACTCAACACAGCTTAAACTTCCCGGCGGCTGAGTCGCATGCCTACCCACTACCCTGGACACCACTGCATCAAAATTAGTCATTCACAAAACTCTAACATGGTCTAAGGGACGATCATATGGATGAGCAAGTACATCACCTACTGACCTCGCTTTCGATTTCCGAAACGGTATTTCAAATACCAATCGATTCGACATTCTTTATCATCTGGCATTCTCCAATACACCACCAATTGCATTTCTGTCTAAAATTCTCATCTAAGGTTTTTCACAATCTATTGCAACTGGTTGTTGCGAAATGAGGACATACGTGTGGATATTCAATAATGCAGAAATTGTTCTAAATATAACCCACATTTGCATTCCACGGATAAGATAGTCAAAGATGTTAAACCAATGCCTAAAAGAAGTAAACCAAAAACTGGAAACATTGGTTTACTATTAATCTCGAATCCTAATATTCATACAATTAAATAGTGACCCATCCCCGACACTGCCAACTGAAAGTGATAACCGAGAGTTCCGTTTCTGAAAACTAGCCGGTCACATATTCCACACGTGTTTTCATTTGGTCAAATGGGATAAACTGTTGTTTCTTAACGTGACATACTTGTTGTCTGAATCTTTTGAGCACAAAAAATTCGTACCAGTCATCAGAACGGAACGTTATCACGTAAGCCACTTGAATAACGGCATAACAATTCCGCATTGTTCTTATGCACGCCTTTCGTGTGCCCATGACTTACGCAGTTGTAGATCTGACGGGGGCGCGGGACTCAATGGGCTTTCTTTGGCTACGTCTGACGTTCAAGAGTGCGCCAGAGGTTAATTTGTCTCTTCCACTTTATGGGTGCCACAAGCAAGGCCGAGTTCGAGCTTTCCGCTCTGTTCCATTCGAGTGTCACGGTCATCCCTCACTCGTTATTTTCATCTTTTTTCTGATGCTAGATGTGGAGGTAGCCTAATCCTGAAACTAGAACTAGGGTATTGATATTTAATCAAATAACAAATTGTTTAACTTAGAATTTGCTCTGATGTAGTTCCGATATTATGACTTAATCTAGAGGTATTTCTCGATTATCCGAACGATATTTTGGGTACATTTTGGATGCATTCTGGATCTTCAAACAATAAAATGATATTCTAAAACTGTCTTGTTTTCAAATCGAACCTTGTTGGTGAATTGGGGGATTAGCCAGCATTTGAAAACTTTTGTTATTCGTGTAGTTGCATCTCACTTGGTTCGGCTGGCGTTTACTTACTTGAGTTTAAAGGTCGAGCTTACACCGCAGAATGGAGATCAGTCCTGTTTTATTGCTCAGAAATACGGCCATTGCTTAGTGATAATATGGAGAACATCGGTTATGACAGTCGCTGTGTTTGTGGCAGCGGTAGAACACGGTGAAGCGATTTTCTTATTAATATGAAGGTTAAGCTTAAGGTATTGGATCACAGAAATCAGCCGATCGAACAGCCACTAAATCTGAATAGATTAGGATGGTTTCACATGCCAAGGGACTGCCTCCTTCGGCAGTTTTTGGTTAGGAAGCGGGTTAGTACATGGCCAGTCCGCGATGTGGGATAAAGGCATGAAAAGCTTAGCCAATAGGATGTTTCGGCCGGGTTTGTTCTTTCATTCTGCTTCATCCTTTGCGTGTCTTTTTACATTTGAAACTTTATGCAGTTAGTCTGCGTGTAGTAATATTTCACTTTCTTGTCAAGAGAAAACAATTGAGAAAATGAAACGTCCAGTACGTACGGAATAGGAGAAAGAAGCTAAAGATGCTTCATTTGACATACTATTTGAGAATTGACTATGTGGCGTTCACAGAATTGTGTAGCAGTATGAATGGTAATAATAATAATAATAATGGCAATAGAAGAGGTTAGAATAGACTTCTCAGGAACTGATATGCGATACACGGAAGCGGAATTCAATATATTTGACAAGTAGCTATTTTGATTTGACGTACGTTATGCATTTCCCTTAAGGTAGACAATCTGGTTATCTTTTGGGAGGATTGGATTAGTCTGTGACCTAAGACCGGCTGTAATATGGCCTCACACAAACCAGTACCTGATTACTCCAGTTTCACAAAATGATATTAAGGAAGAGATTAGCCTGGTCTCGAAAGTGGAAATCTTTTAAAATCAACATTATTCTTTTGTCCCTTCAGATAATCAATCAGCGTGAATACCTAAAGAAAATTCAACCGGAAAAGCCAGAGTTTGGATTACCTCCTCCACTGATCGAACGGTTCCCAATAGCGCCCAATTCTGACGAGTAAGTACCAGTCAGTCGAGTTCACCTGAAGTTCTCGGTCACAACTACCGTCGGCAGCAGTTCAGTATATTTCCTTGGGAATTTCTTTTGGTTCCTACGGTCCACATTGGAAATGTAAACTTTTATTATGGTTAGGCTGAATTTCCTTCAATGAGTAAACAATATGCGCGAGTTTCTTTGTAGAATAACGTTCTCTGTTTACTCTAACTGTCATGATGGTTCTGACGTATTTGCATAATTTCCCCATTAATCTTTCGTTTATTCCTAGTAAAGTAATTACTTTCGTATAATCTATGTCCTACTTAACACTGGAATTCTTAAAAGCACTTCACAACTGTTTCATTCGTGCCAAAACAGCTTCTTCGGCAGAGGAAACAATGAGCCAGCGTTTGGATTACGGCGGGTAGCTTTTCCTAAACCATTTTCCCGTTTGAATGACTAGATAACCTATTGTCAATTTATCACTACCAAGCCTCTCAACGAAAATCTTTTAAGCATTGGACATTTGCTTCATTTTGTTAGGAATCGCCAATGAAACATTCATTGCACCCAGACTGGGACACGAGCCCAATGTGAACAAGTGTGAGACGCAAGTCATAGCCGCTGGTCTATCCGGATTGACTTGGAATGGTCTATTGAAGTTCAACCCTAAATGATCTAGCACCAGACTGTCATTGCTTTTGCATCTCTCTAGATTATTGTGGTCGACTCCTGAAAAGATTTCTTTCCAGTTCGGTTTCCGTGAAAATAATCTAGGGATAGAATTTCTTCCCGAATTCGTTGTTGGAAAGCCGACGTGCATGTTTAAGACATCCTAGGGTATGACCTGGCGAATACGTTAATTGTTTGACTAAACAATTCCAATTCAGATTAGCTTATTTAGAAGGGGGACAATCCGGATACTGCTTACCATATGAACGTCCTTCGTTTATGTAGAGAGGACAAGGAAGGCTTCGTGCGATTATGAAAGGACCGAGTTCCGTTAATAAGGGACACGGTCCAACCGCTTATTCTTCGCTTGATTTAAGCTAATTGTTGACGACTTCCCATTCTTAATAGATCGGAATAACGTATTTTAAACATCATCAGCGGCATACAAGTCTTGATTTTCGTTTGAAACCGCCAAAAATGACACCTACAGAACATTACATGATTCTCCTAAATGAGATTTCTGGTGCTTGACAGCTTGACTCTTGCCAAGCTTTTATGGCACAGTTTCTTATACAAACAAACTAGAAGCACTGGATAACTGAACTACTATTGTTTGCATTACAGAACGTTTCTGACTCCAGTCTACGTACTGGAATTCCACCCCTCCCTGGCCTGCACGCCGAGTCTGGCTGAGGCAATGGATCACAGTGTTCGCCTGGTCTATAATCTGTTCACACCATCGCATCCGATGCAAGAGGTAATGTTGGAGAAACGCTTCTACGACTTTCTGCGTTATGAGGTGGACACGCTCAAACCCCTCGGAGCTTCGTACACACCGCAACTACAGCGGGACGTGAGTTCACGGTTGCCCTATGAACTACTCCCTGTTTTACAACGACGGACATTTCCAAAAACAAGCTCATTCGAAAGCAAAATAGGGGAAAATGAATAATTTAGCAATGCGTAGCCAATAAACGAACTAAATTTTCGTATCAAGGACAGGAAAATAACTACAGGGTGCGGAACAACTTTATTATCAAATTCAGTGTCACTAGGTGAATTAAACTGATAAGTGAGAACTTAAAGAATTAGTTTAGCCATTTGGCTCTACTGGTGGAGTCAATATTATAGCAAAATGAAGCGTGGGCAGTGCTTGGGATCTTTACGATTGACATTAGTTAACAAATTGGAGATAGAAAGAGTATTTGTTTGGTCTTGCAATGTGAAGGTGAAGTGATAAGAAAGCATTTCGCGACGGCATCTGAACTTGCATCTAAACATTCCTATACGAAATGTCAATTAATGGCAACGGCCTGAAAAACCACTAAGCAACAGAAGGGGACATTTACAAAGTTGTTCTTGTGTCTACTCTGTTGTTATTCAAATTCACAGTAATAAACGACGAGATCCAATGAAGAAAATTGAAGAGTTACTGAAAAACACTGTCACAGACAGCAACTTTGGAAGCCGTAACAAACCATTCGGAAAACGACACACAATCAACAAGAGGTGCCAGGTGTTATCAAGGTTTTTGAGATCCTATATCAGGCGAAATTTGTATTTACGGTGGCCACTGTGTACCATTTCTGCCCAAGAATAAATGAGGCCAGTCACAAGTTAGCCAGTGAGTTAACAGAATGACTGATAGAATGAAAGTGCAGAGGATGATTAGATGTACCAAATTCGGTATTTCGTGTTCTTCTTACTTTATTGTTACTCAGGCAATCCCGGAGTCGGCAGCTTAGAAATATTGTCCTGATGAGTGAGAAACTGTCAATGGTGCTAACCAGCTTATCTTTGTCAATGCACCTGGAACAGTTCAAGCACACTTGGCCAACCCACTAGCTAGGTACGGTAGCTAACCGAGACATTCAGTTGCTTAACCTCAAATTATAAGTTGAAACAATCTAAATTTGGTAAAATATTTCTTCGTAGACACCAGGGGTGTGCAAGAAAACGTTAAATGAAGCTATATCCCAAGTTAATTCTTTATGGTGAGGGTAGACAGCCATAGTGTGAACATTACGCAGTGTTGATATATAGGGATTGGTGAACATAAAGTTTCGCGATTTTTACCGCTCGCCTCGTATTTCTACCCGGTACTCTTTTACCCAAATATCTCTTGTAAACTCCTTTATTAGTTTTTCATTAGTTATCATTTGGATCATTTGGAATTATCACTCGTCCACGCTCCTGATAACTCGAATGAGATTCTATTATTGTACCTGCTTGGCGATAAACTTCACCACAAACATTGCCTTTAGTTTCCCCAAGTTGTGCATTAGGTCCGCGTGGTCATGTTCGAGCTTCTGTGCCTAAATTTATCTAAAGACGTAGTGCAACAAAAATGTCTAAACACCTTAGTAATATGATGAACAAGGCACAGCCAGAAAAAATGAAACGATATCTTCACCTCTGGATTGATATTAATCTAGTGAAATAATTTTGAGCTTCTAATTAATCGTAACAGTCATTCAAGCACTCGCATTAATCTTCAATTAAACAGGAATTAAGCCCTAAATACTTCGGTTTTTGTTATGCAGTTTAAGTTAGACTGGATTTTGAAATCTGTCGTAACCCTTTCGTATCCCTCTGTTTTACTTCCATGCAAACCCAACAGCTATTTTCTTCCTACTTCATCGAAGATGCGATGCAAATGTGCGAACTGTCCAATCAGCACCTGGCTGCTATCCAGCAAAGAAATTCACGTGGAGATAAAAAGACTCGACAGATGTATCTGTTGAACGAATTAGGTCGCTTGCTGGATCTTATCAGTCTTCGACATCGCCTCATGAACTGCATGTGGGAATGCGAAGTGCTATCTAAGATATATTTAACTTTTGCTAACGAAATGGGCTTCGACGATTTTCACTTATTCATACGACCGCTACAATTCGAAGCGGCCAAATACAAAGAAGGCGCTGAGGAATTTCGGCCACCAATCTATATCACGGCCATACAGGATGATGACTCATCTTTAGACAAGTGAGCTAACAATGGGCAGCGTTATTATCAACTCATTTGTGATCGAACTGTTCCCCCTCAGACCTCCGTAGTTATGGATAGGTTCTGGGTTTAGAATAGAACTGTTACGTGATGACGTTCAATTCTGATGACTGGTGCGAATTTTTTGTGCTCAAAAGATTCAGACAACAAGTATGTCACGTTAAGAAACAACAGTTTATCCCATTTGACCAAATGAAAACACGTGTGGAATATGTGACCGGCTAGTTTTCAGAAACGGAACTCTCGGTTATCACTTTCAGTTGGCAGTGTCGGAGATGGGTCACTATTTAATTGTATGAATATTAGGATTCGAGATTAATAGTAAACCAATGTTTCCAGTTTTTGGTTTACTTCTTTTAGGCATTGGTTTAACATCTTTGACTATCTTATCCGTGGAATGCAAATGTGGGTTATATTTAGAACAATTTCTGCATTATTGAATATCCACACGTATGTCCTCATTTCGCAACAACCAGTTGCAATAGATTGTGAAAAACCTTAGATGAGAATTTTAGACAGAAATGCAATTGGTGGTGTATTGGAGAATGCCAGATGATAAAGAATGTCGAATCGATTGGTATTTGAAATACCGTTTCGGAAATCGAAAGCGAGGTCAGTAGGTGATGTACTTACTCATCCATATGATCGTCCCTTAGACCATGTTAGAGTTTTGTGAATGACTAATTTTGATGCAGTGGTGTCCAGGGTAGTGGGTAGGCATGCGACTCAGCCGCCGGGAAGTTTAAGCTGTGTTGAGTATTGCTCAGTGTGTGTCTATCTTCAGACACAATCTCTTGATTCGCACTGGTTCCAAAGACAAGTGTTGACTGATAAGAAACAGCTGTTGACTTGTTCTTGACGTATCGCGAAGTTGTAGGAAGGTTTATCAGCAGGTTAAATTCCTTCAACTATGGTCTTCATTCTGCTTCTTGTTGCTCCTCCGCCTGAGCTTTAGATTTCAGGTAAAACTTATTGAATAATGGGCCAGAAATCTGAGCAAATTGATTTGTAGGCGCCTGCAGTATTCTCGATTCAATTTGTGAAATACACCTTCCTTGCCTTTGAGATAATCGTTAGCTCGTTTGCATGAAGCTGTTCATTAATCTTCCGAAATATGGTTATCATTTGCTTTACTTGTAGCGTCAAGGAAGCCAGTAAACACTAGCAAGGGTAAAGACGGCTTCAAACTTGAACCATATTGTTGATATTATAAAATCTCTATAATATCGAAACTGTTTGAGACAGTCGTTGTCCTCAAGACTAGCCATCGGATAATCAAAATATGCAGTGCCGCCTACAGTCTAATGTTCCGAATTATTCATTCACCTGACGAACTACGTTGCTAAGTCTTCTTGTATTATTGGAGAATTTCAGAAGTACCACTGAATGCATAAATGTCGCCTAGTTGTCGGCAGTTATGTTTTCCACGTTTTGCATAATATTTTTGCCCTCTTGTATTGATAAGTGGCCTTTATCACCAAGTCGAAAGTATTTTTCCATGCGACGCCCTCCAACAAAATTTTTTTGCATAACGCTCATTCACAATGCCTACGAGGCGAAACCGTCGACATCCATACTCTATACAGCATAAGAACGTAGTTCACACCAGACATCCCCTTCAGACGAGATCATCTACTCAATGGGGTACCCCATAAAATCAGTCCGGCCGCTAACCGCAGTTTTCAGCCGCGGAGCTTCGCGTCTTTCTAGCTAACCAGAATATTAATCTTAACCAACGTGAGTCTAACTGGCTGTGATACTCTGCTTCACATATGATGTCAGTCCACCTACAGTTGCGGTGAAATTGGCATTGGCAGAACGGACCATAAACTACCAACTGATCGTAGAGCTGATTACTAGGTCGTCAGCCAAACTGACGTCACAAAGCATGGAGAATGTTATCTTGATCATGATCAGAGGTAGTCAGTCGTGAGATGTGTGAAAGTAACGAAACACCATGTTCCTTGCACATGCGCGTGTAAGACAACTTGAATACTGGTCATTCTTCAGACAAAGACGATGATATCTAGCTGCAGTCTGCATTTATGGTGGTATACTTACGTGTTTAATACAGATCTAAGTACCGATTAAGTGCCACCAAATTCGTAGCAAAAGTGAAGCCCAATAAAGAACAGGAAGACACATTGCAAAAACGATGCGTAAGGTTAATCAAATTTTACGTGCGCCGGACTCCATGCCACCGATTCATAATTCTAATCCCTGGCTCCTCTATGAGCTTTATGCTACCCTGCTGTCCACACCGAACTATGACGTTTTACTGGAGGGAAAGACCCCCGGTCTTTGAATGTTTCTTATCAGAAGGGCGGCAGAGCGAACTGCCTGGAGGCGTTGGACGGCAATTACGTTGGCCGCTCCAACCGAGGATGATGAAGGATAAGATAACATGTCATACTCAATGATCTAACTGTAGTATGTCAGTGAACAACGACCTGTTGATAAAGTGGCATTTAGGACAAACCAGTTCGGAAATAACCAGACCATCGGTACTGGTGCAGAATAGCAAGGGCTTGAATTCACGATATTTTGGTTGAAAACAGGATTATCCGCAACGTCTTTGTCCAGTGAAGCTGAGTTTCTGATAGATTGGCTGCGTTTGAGCTCGTACACTGGATACACTGGTAGCACGTAGCCGCTGTGCGTGAGTGATAAGTTAATGATTGTCATGAGGGTTGGTCGGTTGGCGTCACGGCTATCAACCTGAGGTCATGGATTCGAATCCCCATCGTTTCGTTAACGTGTTGTTTCTGTCGCCAGCTCTGTATGCTTTTATCGGTTCCCTCTTTTCTAGTTCTGCGCGGTCCTAAATGAATGGTTGATCGCAATCTGGCTCGTCAATGCGACTGGGGTTCATTCGCTCTAATCAAGCGATTTACATAGGTCTGTTCAAGTCGAAGCTCAGTCTCTGATTGCCCTCGTCTCTCAGGTATATTGTTTCGCCCTTGATTCTCGTTTCGACCAGCGGCCGCGTTCGCCTATGAACGTGTCACATAAATCAGACCGCTTTCACTCTGTCCACCACCTTAGGTGCATGGCTTTTGCCATACTTGCCCTCTGGATTGCGGTTGATGTGGCTCCAAGCCCGTGAGTTGTCCACCTGATACCAGTACGTTTCGTCAGTCAGCCCTTTTTTCGGACAACGTCCAGCCTCACAATTATATGACTACTTGGACCGAAGCAAAATGTAGCTGCGTAGTTGGTATCGCTTTGTACCTCCCCCCTACATTCCCTCAAGGGACAACCCCTCACTTTGCCAAAATGATGTGCAATGGCGATTTATTAATGGGGGAAGTAAAAGATCGTGGACTGGACTGTCCATCACATTCACCCACGAGCGGTCCCGATGACTATCGACACCTGTGACGACTGAAGGTAGACTGTGGTAATGCAACCACAGCGAAGCTTCGAGAGGCATACAGTCGAGCTGCAGGGCTTCACAACAGGCTCACGCAGTACGGCTTTCGTGATTCACGTTTACAGGTCGCCACTCATGCGGGGATCGACTGCTACTTTTCAGGCTTTTAAAGGAAACCGGTTCTAACCTAACTAGTTTCTCGTCTTTTTGACTTGGAAAAGTTAAGGTTTGGTGCGTATCCAACTATTGAGAGTCAGCTCAGACCGATGTTGTGCCTAGGGTCCGAGTCATAATTGGAAGCACATGGATGCGGGTGATAAATCCTAAAAACGGTAAAAAGTTTGTGCGATTATCATATTCATGAGTCACTGATTCCGTGAGAATTATCCGATGAGATTCTCTGGCACATCAGCTTATCTTCTTTGACGATCTGATAACCGTTAACCTATATGCCCACACTGATTCCATTTTCTTGTCTAAAGATTCTTACCATCGGCACTACCGTTAGCCATTCACGAATTGGATGAAACGCATGTGGGCAAATTCTCATTCCGTGGAAAAGTGACAATCATGGAAGTAAGTTGTCGTCATTAGCAACTGCATCATGTATCCTCCATAAACAACTGTCTTTTAAAGTTACCACAAAATCTGACGGAATCATTCCCCACTGTTTTATTGATCCTGGGACGAAGTGTTACCCCAATACACTATACCTCGATGCATTATTGACCATTTATGGGATATAAGCCTGATATTGGGCATTTACCTTTTTCTACCTAATACGGTCTCGAACAACAGTCAAAATTCTTGTATATCGAGAAAATCAACTTCTATAGTTTCGCAATACGAATCAAACAATTCGTATTTGATGTCACAAACATTGAACAATCTCTTCAATACCCCTACTACTTCTCACTTTCACCCAAGATTTGCTGAAATAAACAGCATTCCTGGTTGTTCTTCACTATTTTTTAGCATCAAGTGGATCGACCCAATTAGCTGAGGGAACACACTCCGTAATACAAGATCACTCATCACCTTCCGTTATTCCATGCCCCATGGATTGAGTGAATTGTCTCGTTAATCTGTCTCGTTATTCCTTGTGGAACACGAAATTTCTAGTCATCAGTAGGTCTGTCTTCACAGTTGAATAACAAAATGTTCACGGTTAGGAATCATTGCGCGGTGCTGTTGACGTTCGTGCCAGTACGCTCCTCAAAAGTGATCGTTACGTAATATCTACACCCAGCTCATTATCAATGAGCCTTGGAAGTGATGGTAACGTTCATTATTGCAATAAATCCTGGTTTGGATTTAATTTGGTATAGGTGCTTGTGTCGCGAGTACAACGGAGAGATTATTTTCCTCATACTCTCCTTTACTTTTGCTTTTCTCACTGCGTATAGATGCTTGAAACACGAGGAGTGGAGAATTTGTTAGCCATACTAAAGACGCAAATCGCGCATAAAAATGCTCTTACTGCAGCCGTTTTGTTGGCCTACAATGCACGACCATCGTTCTATACGGCTCATTCCCCGAAGACAAAGTGAGATTGAGTTAGTTCACTATATTTTTCTGTTAATACCATGTGCCCATGTTTTCAGTAATACCTACAAATATGTTGCATTGGTTTGGTTAAAAAATACAACCAATAATTCCATATCCTAAGGGGTGACAATCACCAAGATATGGAGCCTAATGTTAAATCCTTATGAATGAATACGATAGAAGTCAGTCTGGCCCAGCACCTAAAGCGTTCGCTGGGGCTGGAACGGACCACTTAGAACGAACCCAGTATAAGGTCGAAATATCAAAATGATATCTAGAATGTTTGATAAAGGACGATTCAATAAAAATCCACAATGGCTAGCTTCGATAGTTTAAAAAATTAAGCCTGACTTTGTGCACACTCGTGAACATCTGTATGCTAAATGTTTCACAAATATACAAGTAGAAACTTAACATTAGTATCTTGACTGACTGTGTACCATCAGCAGTATTACGGAAGGGGAAAACAACATGACAGAAGAACTAAAAGACGCATAAATTCGTCAAATGCGGGGTCCACTATAAATTTGTTAACCTTCCAAACTTCTTTACGTCTGTGATTGCTGCTCATGATCGTCTGTGGTCGTTCTACTTCTCCATCGACCAAAGTAAAATAACGCAGCCCTAGAAGCTTAGCTGTGAACAGTTGGCCAGAATTACAAGCCAACACAGTGGGAAAGGGTATTCGCAAATCATTGGATGCCGGTGACTAAGGACTGTGGCACTCCAGTTTATGCTCGGGCTCACAGCTGAAGATAGCTACAACTGAGTCGTCCAGAAATGTTGTCGAGATTCCAAAATATAGCTATTTGTTGTTTGCCGGACATTACTGCCGTCCGTGGCAGCATATTTGGTGAGTACGACCTCCTTTACCGGTGGATAAACATCATTTAAATGGCTATTGCCGTACCTTCAACCTGGCATTGGTGTGCTTTTTGTTGACGTGGAAGTGCATGCGATCAAGCATGCGGAAGAAGAATCACATCGGACAGTTCATGTGTGTATGTAACTAAATTCACGGTTACCGAATATTTCTTTTTCCGAACGTTCTATCATGAAGCCAGCCGCTTTTTAATCAGAAAGGATGTTTTCGGTGACTTTGGACCACATCAATGGAATGATGCCCAGTACCTTTTTCGGTATTGAGGGTCTGCTTCACTCTAAGCTTCGGGGTCACCATTGGCGTTCGTTCTCGGCGTGCAGTTGGCATCAGAAACTGTGATTGTGCGAACTAAACTGAACTGAGTGAACAGGTCTCGTAATACGTAAAACGCCGGTCACAAGTTACTGAATATTCGGCGGATCCCAACCACAACGACTGCAGACGACATACCCAGAGGTACGACATGCTCAGGCATACAGTGACAGGAAGGACAGTCACTATTTGATATCTTCGATGGATTCAGCTTTTTTCAGAGCCACTTTTATTCTAGTCATACATTGAACGGAGAGATAACAATCAAATAAACTGGATGACTAAATCGAATAATCGATTGGAATGGTAGTCAGAAGTCTTGAAGTTTCCTCAGTCAGTTTGCTATACCAGGAATAGCTGCTCAGCTGGATCAGCTTTCCGAAGTCCACTGAAGTCTACGTACCCAACTTCAGGTTCACTTGTGATTTTTAAATTGTGCACCTGATCACATCCCGGACAGACAAACGACGAAGCCACGTGGCTTGGTCGAGACACTTAAGCGTAGCTTATCGTTTGTGTGAATTTTCAGTTGTAACTTGACATCATGCGTTATGGTTCATGTTCCACCGCAAATTGATGAGCTCCCAATTCAATTCCAGATCTTTGAGTTCCTCCATTTCGTCTGTTTAATGGCCGACTATACCATCTCATTTGGACGGTATCATAATCCGCCATTGATTTAAGGGTTGCAGAAAGTGACCGTAACGCCCTTGAGACCTCATTCATCATGAAAATTCTCCGTTTTTCGTTTCAAATCCCCCTTGTGGGTCATAGAGGCAAAGGTAACGTTTTGCATCCATCACATCTATCCTCAGTCTGCAAGGTATTCCTAAGGAGTACAGAGCTCGCCCGTGTTGATAACGAGGAATGTGTTTGGTTTAATTTGCGAAACTGTAATTGCGGATTCCAGCAGTGTTCTCACAGATGCGGTAATAAAACTTACAGTAATATGTGATCAGCAACGCCTTGAATCCCTTTCTACAAATGTTGAAATCCTCGACTGGAAAACATCTCAACTCTCCAGATGTATGAAACAACATATGCGATCTCACAAAGAAGGTGACTAATTGTTACGGCATATTCTGATGGGAAGACTTTCTTCGTCGATCAGAGAATTTATAACATCCTTCATCGAACTTATCTTGACGGCGGAATTAAATGAAGTTGACGGCACAAAGTTTGACGTTCATACTAGAAGCATGACTGCTGTTCTCGGTAACTTTTGCAACGCTAACTATAAAAGCATGGACCAAGTCAACCATCTAGCATCCCAAACGAATACTGTTCTGAAATATGTACATCAAAATCGTTGACTGGGGCCACTCAACCGGTATAGAAGACGTTCTCGTGCCTCATTTAATTAATCTTCTTGTTGGTATCACCGGCATATATATATATATAATTATATATATATATATATATATATAATTATCCCGACTTGAACGCATGCATTGTGCCAATGAAACAACATGGGAGTAGAACTCTTAAGAAAATAGAAAATAAGGAGTGAAATAAAAATGAATGAAAATAAAACAATTGTTCGTACTATCTATCGGTGTATGAGTTTTTGTTTTCGGCGTTTTTCAACAAGGAAAGTTTCCACAGACGGGTTACACAGCATTCGCGTCGCTCACATAGGTTAGAAGTTGTATCTCGCAGCGTCTCCAACAATCAACAAACATCATCTCTTTGGCCTCAACCAAAACGACGAGAAGCACCAAATAAGGCCAAAGCCGAAGCAAACTTCTTCACACAGCCACATCACTCAAGTTGACGTGCGCTAAGCGTGTGTTAAAATACGTCCGTCACTATAAGCAGCAGTGATGTTTTAAACGAAATCGGACGGAAATGTCCTGCTTATGAAAGGCTTTTATTCCTCCACCTTATACCATTCTATGTTTCATATTTCACGTTTAATATACTCTGAGTGAATACTTAGGTATAAATGAGACTTCAGTTGAGGTAACATACAATCGGTTTTCTGTCGACTGTAATGCCTGAGTATACCAAAAGTAACGCGAAACACATTGAAGCGTGTGGGTTAAATTCGATCGAACTATTGGAGTGGGTCCTAAATGGGTGTGTGGGAACAAAGCTGCCATATGTGGCGAATTCAGTGATATCAGATCATTTCAACAAGTAACCAATTAACGACAGCGCAAAGTTCCGAAGTTTCTAACTTAAATGTCAGCAAATTGAGAGGGAACAAGGGTGAAAAACGGGAAAACACTGTCACTCAAAAATATAAATTCCAGCACGCTTAATGGTGGAGTGTCTCCGTTTACGTGCATGAAATAAAAGATTGGTTGTTTCAATGTACATTCGAAATATGAGAGGCCACGTTGAAATACTGTCGAAGGCATGTGACAAAACACGTTCCAGTCAACGACTTCGTTTAGCTACGAACAAAGAAGTATCACATTGATTACTGGCCCACATAGAATAAACTACTTCGTCGAAGCCATTGAACAGAGATAGAAAAACCGGGTTAAAGAGAAAGTTATTATATACATGAATTGGCTTCAACGCAGAGATGGAGGAACGCAAGAACATACAAGTGAAGCTTCACAGAGAGGGGAAATAACTAATTGCTTTTTGTATACACCTTAAAAATTTCGCCAGTTTTTGGTCGTTTTCGGATAATTTTTAAAGAAAGA
>LUCM01008148.1:547381-580485 GCA_008360955.1 Fasciolopsis buskii | reverse complement strand
GAGTTCTACAGCCATCGATTTACTGACTTCGGTTCTGATTCATATCTCACAGCGTCTCCAACAGTCAACAACAATCATCTCTTGGGCCCAAACCAAAAAGACGAGATACACCAACCAAGGCCAAAGCCAAAGCTAACTTCTTCATACCTCTACGTCAAAACATTGTCTAACCGCCTCGTCGCTTCTTCCAGCCTTGAACAGGACGTGCAAGAGGACCACGAAAAGGTAGACAATGGACAGGCATGAACAAAACGTGTCCGACCCATCGAAGCAGACCTAGATCGATTATCTGGGTCAGAGGACGACTGTCTACACTTAACACCTGACCACTCACCTCGACACTGCTCACCCAATGTTCCCATCAAACATGAGCAATGCTTCGGATAAATCGGTGGTCGAAAACAAAAAGTCGCCGTGAATCCTCGACGCGAATAGGCCAGGCCTCTCAACCGTAAATCAGAACACTGCGAACTGTGGCACTGTAAACCGTTCTCTGGAGGGAAAGCTGGACGTCATGGTGGCCCCGTGAGTGCCGCAGGTTCGCGAAGGCTGTTCTGGTTTTCGCAATTCGTAATAAGACATAACCCTTGATACATCCATCAGGTGTGATCAGGTTCCCGAGGTACCTGAACCTATTGACTACATCTAACCGATCACCACAAAGGGGGAATGCAGGCATAGGCTCCTGCCAATCTTGAAGAAATACCTTGCATTTCGAAGATGCGATGCACATGCTGTACCTAGAGACCTCAATCGCCAAGCGGTCCAAAGGCATTGAATTCGCTGTGCATTGTTACCCAAGAAGGCGATATCATCGGCATACTCGAAGTCAAAACACTGTTCCCTGGGACGAGTCAAAATTCACTGTCTAAAAGACCAGAGAGAGTGTTCTGTAGAACATCCTCTTTGACGGAGTTGAAAAAATAGGGATGCAGATCAGTCTTACTATGCTTCATTAAAGACGAAAAAGGGTGGTGGAAGCTGGCCACTGGCCCTAATCTGACCTGACGTCTGACGGCACAGCTATTTGAGGACCATTTGTTAATAAACAGTACCATAGTGCAGGCCTATCAACAGAGTCAAAGACTGCGCGAATGCCTACAAACACGATGACCGTTAGACTTTGGAAAGTAGGCCTGTGTTCAAACACTTGTCGGGTGATGAAGACTTGATCGACGCAGGAACGACCAGCGCAAAGGCTGGGCTGTTCCTCACGAGTTTGTGCTTTACGCGTGTTGTACAACCTGTGAAGAATCACAAAAGGAAGCAGCTTTGGCGCCATTGGGATTAGGCAAACAGCCTTTTGTTTAGCCCAGTCACTGTGCCATCCCTGTTCGAAGATCGGAACATTGATCGACAGGCCCCTCTCCTCCAAGAAGAGGCGACGTTCTGGGAGTAACAAACGCTTGAAACCAAAAAGCGAAGTTCTCTGACCAGTTCCATTTCTCGATCTTTAGGTCGAGTTGGGGAAAGGCCATCGGAGCCCGGCGCTTTGCCGTCCTAAGGATGAGATTCCTCTGGGGATCTTCACATCAATTGGCGGATCTGTTGTAACAGACCACCGGATGATTGCCGGACTCGGTATAGAAGACGCTAACGCTGAGGGCCACCAGAGTTGTGCTCGAAAATACTCCATCCAGTGTACAAGGATTCTCTACTGGTTGTGGACAGGCGAACCGTCAGCCTCACAGATCGTTTCAACAACACCCAGTGCATTCCTACCGGTATCTCGGATCAGGTGAAATAGAATACGAGAAATCCTCCTATAGACAACGTTTTCAATCCCCAAACCTCCATGAAACCACCAGATTTCGCGATCCCAATGCAAGCTTGCTTTGAGTTCACGTATCGTAACGAATCGTGCTTCGCTATGCTCTCTACCATTCGAGATGGATTGGCGTGCGTCAAGAAGGCTCCGAGACTCAGCAAAAACCGAGGATATCACAGCGCGATGGGCCAGGCCACAACTCACTAAACCATTAGAGTGCAATGCATTCATGATAAGCGACTAGTGCTCATTGATGTTGTGAAGTAGGGTTGACCCCAGTTTATCAGCCAGCACACTTCAAAAGGCTGATAAGCGAGTCGGATCAGATAGCTTGTCGCAACCTAACCGACGCTACACGATACGTTTTGAGCATGTGCCAAATCAGAAGGACAGTGGAGTGCATGATAACGTGTGGTTGTAGTCGATGGGCGTGTTCCGGTACGATCGGGAATCTTGTAGATAGCCTCACCGTTTGTGGCTAACTGGAATGTGGTCGATTTGGATCCACCGCTGACTGAAAGAAGACGGACGCCAGGTGGGGTCAGGCGACTGGGACATGTGAAGCTCGCAAAAATGTGAAACAGTTGATGGTTTGAACGCAAAGCCAACAACCGTTCCCCGTTTTCAGAGCGACAGGAATCGAGACCAAAGGGACCATCTAGACGTGTTTCATTCGAGGACAGCCGACGTACTTTAGCGTTCATGTCTCCTGCCGAAACCACAATGTCGCCCGGCCGTGCTGTGCGTAAGAGATCGTGCAGCTTTTGATGGAAAGTGTCCTTGGCTCGTTCTGGGCTGCAATCTGCTGGTTGTGTACGCTGAGATGACAAACACGTTGCGTCTATCAAGGTGACGTTTGTTTTCATTGCACGGACCTCTTAGTCTCGTTGAACATAGCTGACCGTCGACTGGAATCCAGTAAACCAGGGCAGCTTCACCCTTCCCACTGAGAGCCAAACAAACGCCAGCGACATCAAAGGCCGCAATCTCGGGGGTGCCCAGAAGGATGCAGATGAAACTTCCCGGAAGGACTAGATGGGGATTACCTTCGAATAGCAGAATAGAAGTCATAAGTGCCAGTCTCCTGGGTACAACATATATTGATGACTTGGATCTTCAGTGCATTAGCTAAGCACCCTTGTTGATCTAGACGAGCCAATGTTCGTGAATGCACAGTTTCTATTTTGAACGGATGTCGAGGACGAAGAAGTGCACCATCCACTGGAATTGGGGTCGGTGGAATTTTGGTGTTATCTGAAGGAGCACATGAGAGAACAGAGACATGACTTATTCCGGTAACACTGCTACCAGCAACGGCCGCCTGCAGTTCCCGAAGAATGTAAGGAAGTGGAGTTAGAAGGGCAATACCACAAATCACTAGAGGGACGAACAGTTGTGTGCGGTGTAAGATCGCGTTTGTTAACAATTCAAGAGGAGTGAATGTCTGTCCGAAGACCATTCATTTTTGTTTTAATGATTGCATTCGGTGTGGGCTGTTGTACTACTTGTTCGTCCGGTTCAGAGTAGGCCTTTTTAGTCGAGGTTACACCTCTAGCCTTTGCGCGGCCAAGTGATTTTGCAAGAAGACTGAATCATTCCAGACTAGACGGTGGCCAGATGATCGGTTCATACGACTATTTCGGAAAACATTGTCGGATCAGCGGAACACAACAAGAGGCAATAGCCTTATTTAGTCGGTGGGCCCCAATCATCACGTCATGGTGCCACCAGCGGGCTCTTGTGATATTTTTTAGGAAAATCGTTTGGTAGGCGGATTTCCACCAAACCCTCGACACGGTCGCAGCTTGTCCGCTACCGCTTACTCGTTGGGCCTGAGCCTACCTTATTATGTGCTAATCACCTGTTCCCTTATCCGAACAGAATCTAATCAGTTAATTTGATCGCTTCCCTTGCCTTTGTGCCTGATCGCCGGTTGTAAATTTTGTGCCTGTCAAGTTTCACCAAGTTTCCAATGGACGGCAGCGACCAGGTGAGTGTTATCCCTTTTTCTCTTAGTGAACACTACTTGGCACATTCACTCTACAAACAGCCAAAGATCCTCTCTAAATACATACGGTCAAAATGTACAGGCTATCGACCTCCGTTTGAGGCGACGTTTTCCACGGTTTTCAAAGTAGCTGGCATTTTCCACGTAATCCTCCATGTTGAAATTCTTTTTGCTTTTTGTGCTTATGGTTGATAAATAACACTGTGTATTCTTAGACAGCACTACATCTTTTCAAACGCTGGACATCTACACTTGCAACTTTGCCTGGGAACTAGTCCCATGATACTCCAATCACCATTTCCTTTCTTTTTGGACGAATTTCCTTAAGTCAGTGTACTACGGACGTCTTCATCCACAACTCCGCACGACGACATTCAGTACCGCACTGTCACCGAAGGTCTATCCACAATAGGTCTCCATGGAAACTTTTACCCGAAAGAATTTCCCCAGCCGAAGCAGAATTTGGGTATATGCTGGCACTAGGAATAATTTTTACATCAAATAGCCCATGGTCATCCCCACCGCACATGGTTCCAAAAAGCAACGACGACTGACGCCCGTGTGGTGATTATCGTGCACTTAACAATGCACCCTGACCGTCACCCGATCCCACGCGTTCTAGAATTGTATAACAGCCTATGGGGTAAAAAGGCTTTCAGGAAGCTCAGTCTTGTACGTTTGTATTATCACATCCCTGCAGCATCACAGCACATTCCGAATGCTGCCATCACAACGCCATTTGGCTTATTTAAGTTCCTTCGCATGATTTTTGGAGTGACAAATGCTTCGTGGTTTCTATGTCGCCTTCGTGTATGTTGAGGATGTTCTCATTGCCGGTACAGACGAACACGAACATCACGAGCATCTCGGCCTCGTTTTTCAACGTTTCCGGGAATATGACAATCTACCAATATCTTTAAGTGTATCTATGATGTTTGATCTATTGAATTCCCTGGTTATTACCTTGACGGTGAAGATATTCAACCGTCGATGAGCAGAGTCAGCGCTCTTTGTGACTCCCCGGAACCATGGTCTTTCAAGAGTCTCCGTCGTTTCTTAGGTACCATCAAGTGCTATTGCAGATTTGTACTTTATTTTTCCGAGATCTTGCAACCACTCACTGAGCCTCTACAGAAAGGATCCCAGAAGTACTCCATGACTTGGAGAGCTAAAAGAGCGCTTTAAGCAACCACAGAAGCCCCGCCGACGGACTTGCGTGGCCTGATTGAGACGCGTAGGCGTAACTCAACGTTTATATTAAATTTCAGTTTTAACTTGACATCAGTCGCAAATGTGCTTTCCTTGCGGAAGCGCCAGGGTTTTTTCCACTACAAATGTACTGCATAATAATTGGTCACCGGATCGCCTCACCAATGTAGTCATGCATGTTGTCATCCGCTTTCACTAATTTAGTTGGGGTACTCAAATGAGTTTTCGTTGAGGGAATAAAGCATTTATCGGAAGAAGAATGTTGGTAGTCTCTGTGTCAACGTTTGAAGACCAAATTAATCGGATGGGTGTAGACCGAAGTAGCGAGTAAAAACGCTGTTAGCCAAATGAGAAATTCCAACCATATGTTTCTCATTAATGCTCCCCCATACATAGACCAAAACTGGTTTACCTTTTACACTTAGATTCCCTACTCGTACTTCTTGATTCCTATTGAAATTTACAGGAATGGCGTCATGAGACCGTTCAGCACAGGGGCGAATTTGATCAGTTATACTGGATTGAGTGGTACTCAAGTTGGACCAACACCACTGGCTCTGGAACGATCAAAGCATCAGCTGAATGCGGAATATCACCCAGAGGCATTCTTCTCCATTCAGCTAGAGAAGGTTTGTCCACCTGAATGTTTTTCCCTTACCTGATTGAGCGCACATATGCTCCTCTGATTTATTAGTCGCGTAAATTTAGTAGATGAGTTTACGCAACAATAACCCACACTGCACTATTGTAAAGTATGGCATCATTGGGCAGATGTATCATCCTTGTTTGGAAATAACGACGGTGGATATATCCACTGGGACCCATCCATGGTTCGCCAATTAGTTAGAATTCGACGCATATCCAGCAAAAACGAGTCATTGCAAAGACGAAATTATCCTTCCGTACTCTCAGATTTCTCCGTGGTGAGCTGGAAGTTAAAGAACCATGACGAATTACTTGAAAAACACGACTAAACCCTCCACTGTGCAAAGATGATGACCAGCGCAAACGCGTCTTCCACTACAGTCATATTGATCCGTGGCGCTCCCATACTGACTGCAATCCCAGTGGACGGAGCTCGCGTTGAGGTGGCATTCAGAAAGCTAGCGATGTCAAGTTGGGCAATGCACTGGTGTCAAAATGGCAAAACCGTTTTGTCTCGGTACGATCAGCCATGTGACACTGATGATGGATCAGGTCTGGGAAACAGGACCGTCCGACAAACACGTCAGCCTTCAGGGGAATGACACATGGAACAAAGGCCCGAATGATCGCGAGCCAGGTGGAAATGTGGTGTACCAACTATTCGCCCTGACTTTAAAGCAAACCTAAAGTGGTCTAGTTCTCGTGACACGCCCATAGGCGACCAGGGAAGGCGTTCGAAGAGAGGATCATGGTACCAACGCTCTGCCCAAGAGTCGGGTGGTGGGGCCAACCGGACCATGAGCACTGTCTTCTGTACATCCAGATGAACCGTTTGGCCATGGTAAACGAAACAGTTGTGTAGGCCGACTGGAGATTATTTTAATCGTTCTTGATTAGTTAGGCGACAAGTGACAAGGGGCGCTATGACGATGTCGGTATCGGAACCACGAAGGTGGTGCATGTGTTTAAATCAAAATATTCGTGGAATATAAAATTTCGTTTTTTCCTCTCCGAGACTAACGCGTTTAGATCGACGATTAAGGTTTTGCATGAACATATTGATGCCGGATATTTGGGTAGGGGAATAAAAATAGTATCATGGTCGTTGTAATTATAAGTCGGGATCAATCCATGCGTAGTCGATAATTTGGGGGAGCTTGCGCAGAAAAGCATTGTTTTTTATAACGAGTTCTACGTTCATGATAAGCCGCAATGTGAGTATATTTAATATATAAATCCTATCCTGAAATCATCCTCCTGGTTAAAGCCATCAGCTACCGGGGTATCCAAAACAGCGGAGACGGAGTACTAGGTATCGTCAGGAACAAATGTCGGCAAATAGTCGGAGCAGTCTTACTCGTAAACGTTGCTCATGATACTGATATTCAAATAAAAAAAAGTATCCAACGTGATTGCCGTGACCGAAGTGACATCTCTATGGAAACGCGGATCCAAATGAAAATTGTCCCAGTTGGGTTTTGTTCAAGGGGGTTTACTAGTGGATCACTGTAGTTTGTTAGTCTGGGATTCGGCCAATACTCAATGTGTAATAAGCATAAAATAATTCTTCGAGCTAATGAAAATGGTGGTTTTTACAGAAATGACTTCCTTTCACCAGCGCCTTGTTGTTGAAACAAATAGATCTTTTACGATCGGTCTGGACAGAAGATAACGAAACATTCAGAATAAGTAATTGAGAGAAAATCAACTTTTAAACGTTGAGTAGCCTGGTTTGAGGGAGACGGCGGCCTGATTGAATAGTCTTGAATGAAAGCAGGGCGAAACATTCCCACGTGAACCTCGTCATATTATTTCAGTGTCCGGGCCTAGTCACGAGCCGCCTGCCACCTCCCTAACATATAGTCGTCTAATTTACCCTTTAGTAAGCGATCACTGGTTTCTTCCCCAACTTCAACAGGAAGCCCATCCCATATGTTGGTCACCTTATGCGATCAACAGCCCCACTGACTCCTGTTCATCTGCTCAAGAGAATGTTCCTGCGTACAATCCCGAAAGGAGGAATTTGGCGTGCAGGTCAAAGCTCAAGTCCCTGTGAATAATGCGCCACGGCAAACAGTCCGATCACCTGAAGACGACGCTCATAAATGGATCCAGTCCAACAAACATACGTATAACTGCCCCCTGCAATCTTTCCAGCTTCATCATTTCCCCACCGGTGCAGGGAAAGGAAGCAGGTATACTATATTCCAAGCGAGGACGTACTTGGGAGGCGTACAATACTTTGAGAGCTTCCAGCAAAAGCCTACCATACGATCGGTGGATGGAACCAAGCGGATACACAAGCACCATCAGTGTGCGGTCTGGTTTTCGGGGTTGACGAAACAAAGACACCCAGTTTCTTTTCACAAATGGTCGCCAAACTTGCACGCCTTGCATATAGGCCGAGTCAAAGTCGAGGTGTTGCGGTCTTCCAACGTAAATGTAGACGCATTTGGCAAGATTTATCGGAATCACCCAGGTCTCCAAACGCCTCATTAGTCTAAGTCGTGCTGAAGAGACCGAACAGTACGCAATATCTTGCGGCCATCCGTATAGATGAGACATAGTCAGCTGAGGGCTGTGGTTATTGTATACCAGGAATAGCAGCGGACCCAGAACTGATCTCTGAGGTACACTACTAGCGGCGGTGATCCATTGTGAGAACGACCGAGCAAGTGACAAAAAAGGAACGGTTACGCCGAAAATCTGAAATCCAACATAGTAGTGGGTTATCAGCACTAATATCTCGGGAGATAAAACCATCAGCAACTGTTACTGGTAAATCCCGAGGTACATAAACAAGCAGTAATCATTTAGGGAAAGTTTTAATACTACGCACAGGCTATTGGGACCAATGCTTCTGTAAAGAAGAGAATCTGAAGAAATTCAGAGTAGAATGAGGAAGTTTCAGTTCATTCCAGTTTTTACAACCACTCATCTTTCACCAAAGTGCCCTGGTTTTTGTTTTCTTTTCATAGCACCATCTATGCAAATGAGAAGAAAGAGAACAGTAAAAAGCGAAAGATCAACAGCGAAGTGATATGTTGAAGAGCTTAATAGAAAAGGAAAGACGTAGAATGCAAGAATCCGACTGACTGTGGCATTGAACCATAGCAGATTTTGTCCCCAACCCTCACTTAGGGATGTCTCGTTAACCCAAACACCCAAGGCCTGTTTGACAATCTCTCTGCGCAGTCGCTATCCCTGGAACGCCTTCTGTCATCCATCTTTCCTGTTTGGTCCTGGCTCTATTAATCAATCAAGATTGATTAAAATAACCTCCAGTCGGCCTACACAACTGTTTCGTTTACCATGGCCAAACGGTTCATCTGGATGTACAGAAGACAGTGCTCATGGTCCGGTTGGCCCCACCACCCGACTCTTGGGCAGAGCGTTGGTACCATGATCCTCTCTTCGAACGCCTTCCCTGGTCGCCTATGGGCGTGTCACGAGAACTAGACCACTTTAGGTTTGCTTTAAAGTCAGGGCGAATAGTTGGTACACCACATTTCCACCTGGCTCGCGGTCATTCGGGCCTTTGTTCCATGTGTCATTCCCCTGAAGGCTGACGTGTTTGTCGGACGGTCCTGTTTCCCAGACCTGATCCATCATCAGTGTCACATGGCTGATCGTACCGAGACAAAACTAGGTCATAACCTCGTGTTTTTCATGCTTTCTCTCCTTGTCACCGACCTACCGACGCTATTCTCCTTCCAACCATTATTTAGCCATGAGAACACCCTACTACAAGGCAGACCTTTTGTGGGCATACCGGAAACATGTTTCAACCCCATTCATTTATTCGTATTCAGTGTTCAGTCTGAAGATAAGATCCTGTACCTCGATACCTTGGATTAACATCTGAGTCGCTCACACAATTATTCTATCATTTGGCACACTAATCTGATGGCTCCGGCTTTCAAACGCCGGAGGCATTCGCACACGCCCTTGGCGGTCACATTTCCGAACCGTATATCAGCACCGAAATTAGTTCGGCTATGTGCGCTCAATTTCCGGTGGGTAATCAAATGTCGCGACGGCGTCTTAAATTAGTAAATGTTTGAGGGGACTTCTGTGCAAATGGAGACGAAATTTCGAGATATGGAGTGATATTTGAGACATCCTGATTGAATTGCTATGGCCATTGTTTTTTTTGCATCAGCAGACGTCAGTTTTTATGTCGGCAGAAAGGAAGTATTACAAACGTGGATAAGGTACAATCATAGGAGCAAAACGTGTCGAATGGCTATTGTCGAGAGTAAACATCACTCATGAGTTAAATACAAGTAGATAGAGCGACTGACAGCATTTGCAGAGTGATAGGACGATGATATTGACCGCGGTTTTAGTCATTCTGCGCTTAAAAGCTGATTTGGGCATGCTGTAGTTCATAATTAGGACCGTCCGTTACTTCACACCAAGATCCGAGGATGAAATCATAAAGCCGTCATTTCGGGAAAGGGTCCATCGCGCATTTACTACGTACGATATGCTATTCCGAATTTTCTTAGCAGCGTCACAACCATTCGAAAGCGATTCGTGATTGTTCTGAAAGTACTGGTGATTCCGAAATGACAGCGCCTCGGGCTGAGATATCCAAACCGTCCCTAAAAACACAATACCATATAAGGTTAGAATCTTAATTAATGATTGCCATTAATTTTCGATATCTTGGTGTTCGGTCCGATCAGAGCATTATAAGGATTCCGTTATTTAACGCCAACAGTAGCCATAAAATATCTGCCCGGTATTCGTTCAAGGTTGTTGGGTTGATTCTTTATGTAATTCATAATCACCCTAAAGCCTTTCTATGATTCGTTTGCTTGGATCAGTTCACATTGCATTCCCACAGCGCAGTAGATGTACAGCCAGCAGCGACGCTAGTTGTACGCAACTCCAAGCAATGAAGGAATGTGCAGAACACAAGTTGTTGCGAGATTTCGGATCTTAATGTAAGTTTGGTAAATGGTAGCAAACAACAGCTGAGTGCCGTCTCGGAAAAATGTATGCGGTTTTCTGGTTTTCTGTTTTAAAGACTATTGAATGAACAAAACTTCCATTACCGTGGGCATGGCTAGGTTTGACGTAGCCCATAGAACACGATAAAAAAGATCAACTTAGTACTAAATCTTTTGATGTTCCATCGGCCATGTCGATAACGAGACATGTCTAGGCGTTCAAAAACTGGGCTTGCAAAGCACTGTTTTTTTTACTTATTCTTTGCTCGAAATAATACAGTCGCCTTCGCAGTCAACTGAAAAGATGGATCAATACCGCAGATTTCGAATCTCCATGACTAGAAACCCAATCAGCTAAAGTTTTGATCTTATCTTTGATCTGCACTAATGGTTAGGTGTCATCGATGAAATCGATGAAATTGGTCTATTCTGTTGAAGGGTAAGTAAATTTGTAGTTGCTATGATGGGTTCAAATATACATCTGGGTCAGTGAACTGCGTGGTAGATCAGATCACTGTCACATAGTTGAGCGTTTTAGTTGCTTGTCAGAGCATGGGTCAATATGTGCGTTTCGTCCACCGTAGTTCAGCAGTGGCTAACTAACAGGGATATTGAAACAGTTGCTACATGATTTCAAAAGTCATCATATTATCTCAGTCCATATACTACCGATAATAGAGCGTTTTTGCAAAACCTTTTCATTCTATTCGAATATGGCTCAGCCAACCGAACTCACACAAATCAAAGCGCATTCACTAATGAGATAAAGTTCGCTGTTTTGCTCAGTTTCATGGAAAAATTGCACAATAAAAATTCGGCATCGTTTCTAATCTTTATATCTCGAATCTGGTGAATCTCAGTCCCCTAGTCGGGATCGAATGCAAAACTCGTTCATCAAGCGGACTCAAGGTGGTGGTCTCGCTTCCTCGAAAAGTTCCATCGAAAGTGAAAAAATGAAAAGGTAGGCCAAGCGCCCCTATCCATTCTAATTTTGTTTGCATTCATGATGTCGAAACTACTAATCAACAAATTATCTTTTAATTCTTACCAGGGAGTTCATTTCACAATTCTGTTTGGACTTTGGTCAACGAGCGCAGCAGGCCTCGCTTCGTGCACAAATTATTTCCACATACAGTTCGATTCTGACAATCTTGGAAAAGGTGCCAACTATTACGTAGGTTTTTCATTTCCTCTTGCCTTCAAACCAATCTCTGCTTTTGAGTGTTGATATTTGGGTTTTCAGTTCAGCATTCAATAAGATACTCTATTGTCCAAGCTAATGTTGTTCACGGAGGATTATTTAACCTAATGTGTTGCGTCCACAACATTAAAGCGCTTCATTCCAGTATATGTAGCTACGCAGGTTTGGACTCAGTAATCACGCTTTCTGGAGAGGGAAGGATTATAACTTACAGGAAGTGACATACTGCTTTTGATGACGCAGCATTTGGTCAGTCCTATACACCAAATATCTTACTGCCAGAAACCAAAAATTTATGAAGTGTTTCGGACGCTTTCAAGATCTCATGCTAAATCCGTGAAATAATTCAAAAGCTGTGCATTTTGAAGTTGTAAACGGTGGATTCTTAAACACAGTTTGTGTAGGCGAGAAGACCAAATGCGTGTGCACGTGGTTCCTGAATCGAACGCAGTCCAAACTCCTTTGGGTAAGATATTTTTGAGCTGTCCTGTAAACCGTGCGCAGCGGTATTACCTTGAAGACTTGCCTTCAATCAAAAGCCTCTTTAGGCACACCATTAAGAAAACATGGGTACGTCGTGCAACTGTTTCATCCTCGTTGGGAATCATCAGAAGCCTCCTCTAACGATTGGGCCCCAGGGACCAGTATCTTATGCCAAACCAATGAGGTACTGGCACGATTCTGACACCGCATTATACAACACTCTGAAGACGACGACATTCAAACGCCGAAGCTCTTCGCATATCTTCTACCTTCAACGGTCATGGTCCTGAGCCGCATGCGTACCGGGAAAGATAGCAGAGTAATACAAAGTAGAATTTGTATGACACATCGAGGTTCAGAAGCTAACAACAACCTGTTTATCACTGATTAGACTTACTTTTGGAATTCCAAAATTGGTTGTTTGTTGGGTTTTAGGGCTTTCGAGTAACAGTCATGAGCAGATACCCGAAAAGAAATTCAACCAGTATGGAATAGAAGCGAGATTAGGACAGATTTCAGTACCAAAGAATCAGGAGAATGCCAGTATCTTGAGAGGGTAAAAATACACTGAAAAGACAGAGGACAAATATGGGAGAACAACTTTTATAATTACGTATTTCCAGCGGAAAAAGAAAATAAAGTCACACTGGCGAAAAATGGCTTGACAGAGCAACAAACAACAAAATTATTTTCAAGGAGACCGATAGTAACAGTAACTTTATATTTTTCATAGATCTGAAGTTCGCGTAAAGGAGAGAGAGAAAAAAACAGTGCACTGTTAAAATCTTTGAGATTTCAAAAATATTTCCGCAAGTGCTAGTGAACTGATTTTTGCTGGAAAATTGGGTATTCTGATCATGATAATGATTACAAAGTATTTGAAATTCCAAATATCACGCAAGACGGTTGAATGTAAATAAGAAACTGATGAGAGCAACGAATACAGCTGACTCGAAGTACCGGAAATTTTGACAATTAAGTAGGGGACGGGAGGAACCGCGTCAGTTTCATACCGAATTCGTCCATGTTTCATTTGAAAATTTTTGCAAACAAAACTTTAAAAAATTGCAAGCAACTTCTTGGGAGCAGGTACTTAAGTTGCAAGGTTACATTTTCGGCAGTGGTTAAGCAAGCACTAGTGACTATCGAGCATGAAAATGATGGATTTTAAATCTCTCGCTATCAGTCAGTGCCCCATCTGGCCTCCTTTTTAGAACCACATAAGCTATCTTAACCATGATCCAGAAATTTGAAGAGATATGTGTAAAAAATGGAAGGTAAGAGCAGGGGGAGTAAAGCTTTTTCGAAGCGACGTACTGATGGGTAATATTTTTGCGTAAATGGATAGTATTTTTAAGGGTTGAGGTTTGCGGCTAGTAGGATGCCAGCCAGGGATAAAGCTTCTATGGAAAACGTAGGAAAATAAACCATGGATGTGTCCTCCACCCGATTTCTGAATGGGATGATCAACAAAGTATCCTCAGCTGACACGATGAAGGAAACTCTAGTCCGATTTAGATGAAAGGAATGCGTAGTGTGTCTCGCGGCACCAAAGTAGAGTTGATACGGTAAACACGAGGAGAACCACAGTGACAAGTAATAAGCGAAGCAAGAAAGCGTAACTTCTCGAATGCACCGAAACAAAGCCAAAGTCTACAGTTATCATGTCCGATGAGATATACGTAACCAAATAATTTACACAAAATCAAAGTCAAGCTTCGACATACATCGTAGAGAAGATTGCATCAATAAATAGTTCATCTTCCCCAAAAGATCGACAATATTGTAATATGGCCGTCACAGGTATGAATCCAGGGATTAATCGGTTGACTTGGTAACATCAGCCGGGAATAGATATCAGGAATAGGACTGAGTCGTGGAAGTCAACACAGTTTCATGCTATGGCTTTAAATCAAATATTTCAATACCTTGCAGACTTATGATAGTAAGTACGTGACAAGCAAGATTGGTATGGACAGTTTGGTCAGGGCCCGTTAGACTTCCTAGTTGGAGTTTAACAGTCTCTCAACGGACTAATTAAAACAATCGGAAGATATGCCTGGGTGTCCCGGCCCACACATTACAAACTATCTTCGTCTATTTCACATCGTCAGTTGTAGTTCTCTACTTGTGGGTTAGTCGGAAATCTTCCTGAGAATACGTTTACAGTAAGCTAACGATCGTCAATCTTTCAAACCTTGGGCAAAATCTTTGTATGAGCCGGGGAATTCGCCACATCTATACAGTCAAGATGCATGTGCTCAGGAAAAAATCGCATAATCACACAATTCAACCTGACTGATGATCGATAGCATGCTGGAAGTGGCAGGCAATCCGATGTGAAGGATGTTCCGATTGACCCTATCTAATTCGTTAATTTCAGAACCTTATAGTGGAAAATGCCTGCTTTATTGATCATTTTTCGCTTGAATCAATTTCATATTGATTAGGATATATCAGTGTTTGTTTAAATGGGCAACCAATCAATAAAAAGGGAACTATTTTCTATATTGGTCGACAAAACCCACCATTAATTCCGCATTACTTTAAGAAGAAGCGTGAGAGAAGCAGTTTGCACTTTATACTTTAAAGCTGACGAATTTTCTCGCAAAAGTAAAGGTAGAAATTCGGCTTTTCCCACTGCCGATCTGTATATCGGGGCGGCCTACAGACTCAGCTGGGTGATCGCTCCTCAAACTTTCTCGCTATCGGATAGCCTGACGCTACCATAGCTTGCTGCTCACGTTTCAAATCGCCCGCTCAAAAAATCAGAAACAGCCATATTATTGTTACCTTCATCCAATCATGTTCCAGTACTAGTCTAAGCAATCAATTGCAAAGTCCATATATGTTCATGATTTCCTTTGTCCATCCTGTAATATGATGTCGATTACTATTCTAACAGTTTTCGGATTTGTTCGTGAGTTATTCATATTTGCAACTGGACTACCGAAAAATCACAGGGTAATTCAGAAGTTCACGCACCAAAACAACACTACTTAGTGATCACATTCCATTTTTTACTTTCGTAATTGGTGGAGATGGTGTACTCACCGGATTTGTTGTGTAAAATCAGAGATACCACTAACTCTTCGCTCGATTGGAAGTAAATAAAAAGGTACTGTATCCCAGTGGCTGTCTTAATCATTATAATTTTGAATGATTACAAGCATTATGATAATTTTTTCGTTTCGTTTCATAGTTACAGCATAAGGGAAATATTTACTCTTTCACTTGAATGACGACAGTTACTAAAAAGGAGCCTTCAGATGCAGTATTTGACTTCATTTTAAGGACTATCGATTCCGGAGTTCACTACGTTTATTTAACATTTAAACTAAATGGATTAGAGAATTTCTTTAGATCCTAATCTATTGTTTTGCTCCTTTTACCAATGTCAAGCGATGATTTCTTTGTGCTTGGCTATGCGTTTGAAAAAAAGTCGGCAGAGGATGATATGGATGTTCAGGAGACCGATCCAAGGAGTTTACGCGCTCGACCACGGCGTGTCCTGTCCACGGATGGAACCAAATTGTACAACCTTTGGTTTATTCCTCACTTCATTGAAGTGCTGTTCATTTTTCGTCACCTAGATGATGAATCCTGTACCCGTGCTCTCCGTTGTATGGCTCGGCTGGCTGGTGTGCTGCATGATATCCTGCATTATCTGATAGCCTACGCTCGACTGGGGATAAGTTCGGCAAGGATCACACCAGAACAGCGTTTGCAAATCGTTGCCGGTTCAAAACAAGTGAGTTTTTGCCGTCAGTAGTATACTTCCTATACGGACAGATGAAAACTTTCCCCTGAAGCTCACGATCGATTTCGCAGCTCCTGCCGCTCGCCACGTATGCGAACCCGTCATTCTCCTGTCCAGCTATTCCTATACTTTTGCACTCCTTTATTAGTTCCCCAAAAAATTCTTATTTGAATCGTTAAAAACGTGAAAGCAACAAGCATCCATTTACGTTGCTAATGATTCAAGTAAGATTCTCACAGGTACGTTTTCAATCGGATAGCCTTTCATTGCACACATGGAAAGAGATAATCAAATATAGTTTGAGACTATATACTACGCATCGATACAATACTTCACAGACATCCCACTAGGGTAAAATGATTTACATCGCACGGTTTAAGACACTTGATGGGCGTTATGGTCATATCTCTTTTTGGCAGACTTATAGATGAAAATGGGGGTTCCTTGGGACAATTGAAAAACAGCAACCTGCTATTTCAAGAAATCAGTAACTTAGTACTATTAAAATCAGATTGAATTATGTCTAAAGTTCTCTCCAAAGCTATTGGAAAACGGATTTTGACAACAATGAAACACGTTGCTTATCAGACCCAAGAAGAGCTGCATGTCAACAGTACACTCACTCTGCTGCTGTTTTTATTACTTTATTCAGACTTTCAAACATCTATTTCAGCAAGGTAGTAACATAGACATTTCTTAAAAGGATCCAGAACTATACAGAAAAGTAAGATTGTTCAGTTATATTTTTAGGGTAGAAAGAATTTTATTTTGAATTGATCCAAACGTGAAGATCCTTCGACCTCAGCGGGATTTGAACCCACGCATGATTCACGGAGTAGTCCTGCTTTGGTGGTCAGATTGTAAGAAGTTCATTGTTGTGGATGCCGTGCACCTGCGTAATTTGAGTGGGTAACCAAAGTTAAGTGTTCGAACATCCTTCGGCGGGAATCGTAGCCTAGCCAGCAGAACACACGGTGCCGGTTCTATATTTGCCACTTATACCTAGCCAAGCTGTACAAAGATAAGTTAGAGAACTCACTGGCATCAAACTTATCGGAAACGAACAGTTTAGATTTCACTCTGAAACTAAACGCGATCTGAGATTCAATAACGAAAAAACATTGAGTGATTCCTTTCCCAGTGAAAGGCTAATAAATTCAAAGTGAGACATGAGGCCGTGCAGTACTGTGTAAACTATCAGTTTTCCGAAAAAGAAAACGTTTGGAACGGCTATCAAAAGTAATTTTCCGAATGATTATCGCAAATTACACGCTAGCTAAAATGCTTCTTATTTGAATCCACCGATATCACTGTATGTAATAACACTGTGACCATTCCACCGTGCATCATGCAATGTGAATGCGGGAACATATTTTCGAAACAACAAAACTGCAAGAAAACGTACTCACATAAACCATTATTCTGTGAACCGTGACATGAAGTCCACTGCACATCAAACCGTTCCAAAATGTTATTTGTAGAATTTTCCCCTTTAAATTCTGAAATAACGGCAGTCTTACTACTGACTCTAAAGCAGTAAACAAGATTTATGCGAAAATATCCAATTTCCTAAGTGCTAACAATCTGTTGTGATCAGACGTCTTACCATGAAAAAGACTACTCGGCGAATTATAACATCTACCAACGACGCTGTTACTACCATTATGCAACTCACAATGCTTGCAATCGTTTTCTTGTTTTTCATATTGAAGCATCAGGAATAATTAGTACTGCCGGCTACTTGTCCCGTTGTCAAAAACCTGACATGACAACTATGTGACCATCGTCTAAATCAAGTTCTGATGGATGAGCTTGGCGTTTAGCATTAGCGTTTAGCATTCTCATCATCAGCTGAGGTGACAGTCAGTAGGTGCACCCAATTCGTGTTGTTCTCTATTTATAGACTTGCCACTGGCCTTGACCTTGGACCCCCTCGATGACTTCGAACTGGTAACTAATCGTTTTCCTTTTACTTGACCTCTCCTATCTTAACCAAACTATTACCAAACTACTCAAATCAGTCGTCAGTCCTCTGGAGTTAAAGGTTAAGTCGACGAGGGAAAGTAAGAAAAGAACAAACTAGTTACGAGTCCGACACCGTCGAGAAAGTACGAGGTCAAATCCATTGGGAAACCCATATAACGAGGTCACCTCGACTGATGATGAAAAAGTTTGCAATCTAAACGCTAAGTTCAGCAATCAAAATTTCGCGAAAGCCAACAGCCGAGCTACGACCAACCCGTTTTTAATCACTGGAGTCGTCTAAATGGTGGACCTATAAGCATAATTGCGAACGTGCATGCAGTTCAGGTAGTAAACGATCTGTTTAGTGAACGGTAGTCCTGTGTCTCTCATTATTGGATTCATTACGAGATTAACATTCATGCTAAGGGTGATTGGGATTCCATGTTGCTACAATCCCGGTCACAGTGATTAAAATTCATTTTAAATCTTAATCAATGGAACATGTCCCAACTATAGAAGAAATACTATCAAGTTAATCACGCACGCATGATTTTGAATGAGTAAAGAACGACTTCTATTGATTAAATGACTTGTTGAGACTTCAAGATTACAAGTCATCACATTTTGCTCTCAATATGTCATTCGGACATCCCGAAAGGATTTTACTTCTCATTTTCTAACGATGTTACCTTGGAAAACAAGGTGACATTCAGCTGCTCCCCGCTGGACCCACAAATATCGGGTTTTGGAGGGAACCATTAACACAGGTAAGTTATTTTTTTTATCTAGTTTCGAGGAGATCAGTACAATTCTCTGACAAACTAAGGTCAAGAAAGCGCGACATTTGATCACCGGGTGGTTGCTTATTAATTCATTGTTTGGAACTTACTGACTGTCCTCAAAGTTTTAAAATCTTTTGATGAAATTATCACAGTGAATCTAAAAATGAATTAATCTGATTTCTAAACGAAGCATCCTGATTCTTTGTGCTAGTATTTGCGTGTAAAACCATTTTTTTCGGTCCACCGCATGCGATGTTCAGATAATACCCCCAAGAACTATTTATGCGTGTTTATTCAACTTCATTTCATCACTTCTAATCCCTTTAGAGTGCCGCTGTTTCGAAACGAACTGGATCGAGAACGGCTCTGCCAACAGCTTCTGAGGCGGCCAGTTTAGTCGCCGGAGCGGCAGCCTACAGTCCCAGTGTCGCGCAACTTGTGAATGCAGGAACTATCGGAGGGATGAACATGGCACTAGCCTCACCGGCAATGTCTGTGACACCATTGGACTTGAATGCCCATGGCCATAGTTTAGTGGTGGATCAAGTTGTTGGTAAGTGATTCTTTGGATTCTTTGGAAACATGCACACTGTTGACAGGCAGCTAGCAAAACAAAACATGGTCGTTGCCGTCACCTTTTCTGCCAACAGCCTAATAATTTATCTAAAACTGTGTGTTCCTTTTTCAAAACAAAATCGTTAATAGCTCTTCATATAACACGTCTGTACTGAGACGTGGCGATGTTTGAAAAAAAATCTGATGGGGTTGCATACTCTTCGATGCCTGTTCTTACCCAGGTCCGTGAAATAGATTTTGTGATAGTCAATTTATTTTTATACGGTCACCAATGGAATACACAGAGAGTGATGTCCGACAGGACATAGCGGGTTATGTAAACTTTCAAAAACTTCCCACAAATAACTGGACTAACGGGTACGCAATGTATCTTATAGCAATCCAGATTGGGGTGGTCAATGACATAACCAATTGTTATCTTACAAATGATAGATAGTTTCGTGTGAGAATGGTTTCAATTTGTCATTTAAGTTCGGTAAGCTTTATATTGTGATCTAAAAATTTTACGTTTAGCTCATGGAAATTCGTTGACATGTTGACGATGTACGAATGTGAGTGTGTGAGTATGAATCTTTTATATGAGTCGACCACTCGTTCACAATGTGCCGTTGTTATTCTCTAACAATGACGACGTTCTTCGTATATAAGTTTAAATGATACACATTTTTGAGACCGTTCAGTGAACCTACGTTCTCGTAAAAGACAACTACATTTTGCAAACATACCTTTAACTGAATAATGATGTACTCGTTTAACAGAGGATTTGAGCGACTTCGACGGCGGGCCGATGTCTACTTTGGGTGAGTGTTTATTGCAAGATTTGTTGGTTTCAGTTTCATTGTTCCTAATTTTTATAGACCTTACGGCGAGAAAGGAATTCGTTAGTCGTTTTTATACCGAAATCTATAGATATGTCATTCCCTGTGTTTAATTTCAGCCACAGAGCTTCGCGAGATCCAATACCAGATTAACCGTCTACCAGATCCGACGGAACCAGAACAGGTGATTAGTATGTTATGTCAGCGACGGGATTGCATGTTTCTACAATTCGATGTTTGTCTGCGGAGCGTTTTGGGCGAGACTTTCTTGGCCGCTGGAAATCAAGAAGCTTATCAGGTTCGTGTGTCTTGTGTTATACATGGTAGATGGCTAGTGTGACGTTATCAGAAACTATTTCGTTGAACTTTTGCAGTTATAATGTTACATAGGTTGCACCATAGCATAGGGAAACCGTGTGAAATAAGTACCAGTGTTTTTTTATTTAAATCGGTTTCAGACAATAATTTGGCCCATGGAGCGTGAGTGACCTTGGTTGCTGCTGTGCACATAACAAACTTTCACAACCGCGAACTCTCCTACAGCCACTTTTTCTAAACGGTTAGTATAGGCCTGCACAAAGCTGCAATGGACAGAAAAATCCCCCAAAACCATGTTTTGTGTGAGTGGCACCGGAGTCTGATGGATTAGAACTGGACGAAAGCAGAGTATCATCATCTTGCCGAGAAAGGCACATCAAAATAACAGATTCATCACTTATTGGACTCTGTTTTTGAGCAGTCTCTGCTGACCACGATAAAGCAAACATGTGGTGGAAAACAACATTCTGTAAGCAACAGTCGTACTAATGAATGATGGCCAATACCAACAACATCGATTTATGCTTCATTGATTACTAATATTCGCGTAGATATTAGTCATTATCTCAAGGAATCGAAGAAGAGGTAGTTATTCAGTAAGTGAAAGAGACAGTGTTTCAATCGCGGCCTCTAATTAATCAGCTGTCTGTATATCTGCGGCACGGATATTCGCGAAGTTTTGACCGCTGAGCATGACGTTCGGATCGCACTGGCTTGCCCAGTAGTTGTAGTGGAACCGCCAACGATGATAATGCTGATGATGAGACATTGACGATCTAAACACCAAGCTTAACGAGCAGAACGAGATGAAACCAAATGCTTGAGCTAAGACCACCACAAATTTTCAAGACGATTAAAAATATCACACGACGTTTGTTTTTCGGAAACATCGAATAACGTGTTTTGCAAACCTCATCGATCAAATCAAATCTCCTTAAATGACACGTTTAAATGCTTGAATAGCCGTTCTTGATAGTTTAAAAAAGGCTTTCCTTATTTACCAAGTGAACATGCAAATTAAACTGCAGTCCATTTAGTTGACTTCTTATTAGTCTGTAGCCACGTACGGTCTTAACAGGGTACTCAAAATTAGCTTAGCAATCATTAATAATTGGGAGTTTGTCGAGGCATGACTATATTTTAGATAGCAAATTAGGGAGTTGTAAAGCAATGGTAATTTGTGAATTATCGAGCAGTTGGTGATGGCCAGTTTGTGGATCTATTTTCTTCCACCAAACTAAAAGTCAGGTGGACGTTTTATTTAGGCTCTCCTGGAGTCAACCAAAATTCAGGATAGAAGTTGATCATAGATGTTAACAGGCATGCGAGGACAGGCTGAATGTGTACACCAACCATAAGTCAGTCCCCGATAGTGCTTGTTTTCGGCAGTGCATTTTGATTAAATAAAATGAAGCTGCTGCACAACAGACTACTTCATTGACAGTGATGAACAGGAAAATCATTTTTATTGGGCTTAGCGGCGCATCTTGATTGACGCTGATCATTGCTTTCCAAGGTGAGCTATAAGTGTCATTTGGGCATGGTACGAACACTACCAGGGAAGAGTCTAATTTTGGAGACCAAATCTCGACTAATTACCAACTGACGGATAACGAGGAAGTAAAAATTTCAGCAATTATCCGGTATTCAGCCTACTGCTGATCCCACTCGTACTCGCTTGGTCAATAGTATCCGTTGAAGTCACCTGTCCCCCTTCTTCATAATAAAAACTCAAGTTTATGGTTTCGCGCAATTTAGACGACAAATTATCCTGAAGCCTTGAGCTGTGCCCCTTCTGTGCGAAAACCGGTTTTCCCTTCCTCCTGTCGAATCCAGTTGACGTCACTAAAGTTACTTAAAATGAAATTGGAGACAGTGCACTCTCACCTCATATTCAGCATAGAATTATTCAGCCTACCAGTCTGATTTATTGGACTGGGATTAAAATCCGCTGAAAGTGAGCCACAATGAAGCGAATACAAAAATCGGTGGTTATCTCCTGACTTGGAACAACCTTGAAATCCAGCTGGCTCGACCTCTGTTTAGGCTGTCATCGCTGAACAGAATACAGTGGTCCTCATCTTTGTTTTGTTTACTCAAAATACATTCCCAAAAATCCCCGCTAGATATTCATCGAATACAAACAACCCTTTTCAGGAAGTAAAAGAAAACAGTCACTTTCCACTGGCCGAGCTCTCCAATGTCCAGCGAACTTGTCTGACTGCGATCGATTTAAACGTGCCGGAGCCGATGGAGGCCAGAGATGACCAAGCAAAGAATCTTTTTCCGTGGCGTTCTTTGGTCAATTGCTATGGGCCCTTCCTCCTGTTCTGCCTTGGACCCTGTTCCATCGAATACAATATTCGACTATGTCTGGCTGGACTGAAACCGGTCGATAGGTATGTGTGCAGTCCCGTGAGGGATGTTTTTTAACGTCAAGCCTTGGGAAAACTTACCGACAATGAATGACGCGTTGACGAATTACGATATCTATCAACAAGGTCGTGTTATTAACACTATGAAATTCGCAATGAAATAGATTTCATGAAGAGCTTTGTACCGAAAATCTTCCTGCAGCTGTAGTGGTTATTTTTACAATACGTTTTTCAGTAATCCATGAAAATAAAGGCAACAATGCAATGAAACGTTTTCGCACTGCTCTGCAGAACTATGTCAAAATAAATAAAGAAGTATTCCGACCGACCAAATTAATTCCTCGTAGTTTCCGTATCAGCCCTATCATGAAACAGACTGAAATGTCCCTACCAGCACTGTACCCCCTATTTAGGAATCTGAAGTTGCTCCGTGCACTCATTTCGGTTCTGATCTATACAAAATTTTGCCTGATCACAAATTCGTGAACAAGGCTGTTATTTTGTGTAAATTAATGGTAGGCTGATAACCGCTAAACAATGTGATGGACAAACAGGCTAATAGTTGGGATGGGTCATTAAATAACAAAACATTGTCATAATATCACACTAGCTTTAAAACAAAGGTTTTATCTCAGGAAAGAGAAAATGTAAAAGGAACAGTTGGATGGTGGCGACAGTTTGTACGCCTGTCAACTGAAGGCCATACATTGTAATGTGACCGGCTGTAATGGAACAGTCAACGTCATTACGATTCAGTGTGACCGTTTTTGGTTCGAGTCTCGCCGTAATCGATCACTTCCCCACTTTTCTCTGGCTCGCAATGGCGGCTGCTCTCCTTGGGAATGCTGTACAGATTTTTATATAATAAAAAGCAAGTAAGAAAACGAAGTGCGTTATTGTGCACAACAGAGCTCCTCTCGGATTTTAATACGCTAAGCCACCATATGGAACAGCCAGAACATTGACGTCTGGTGTATTGTGGTAAATGAAAAGGTTACCATGTCAGAAATGAATTTTTCGGCAGCGTTTTGGTTACCGTGGATAGTCTTTCTTCAAAGACATACTTGACAATCAACGCTCCTTTTCGGCCACTTACGAACTCTGCAGACAGTACTGGATTCTGATATTGTACCGATTCTATTCACCTGAGGCATGTGATTTTTACATGAGTCCCATTCAAGATCTAGTGCACATGTTATTAGTTGTAATGGTTAAAACCGATCGGAGTCGAGACTGATACTTCGGAAAACTAGTCAAGTGAGATAAGGACATTGCATTAGTAATGTTCAATTGATGCCTAGGATGTTACGCAATAGAAATCAATCATTGAACTGGATGCATACTCCATACATATAGCTTTATTTGAAGCACGCACTTTGCATCCTCTCAGATTGTCCCTCCAGTTCGCTCGGTCATCTGAAGAGAGCATCTACTGAAGGTTTGCTAGTCCACGATTCGAAGCAAAGGCTTGGGAACATAAGCAGTCAGCTTGGGTTACTTTGGACGCTTCAGGCAATCCGGGTGCTTTAATTCTGGTTACTCCATTCAATAAAATGACCCTTTGATAAACTATTTTTTGCTTTTAACAATAATCTGTTACATAGTGTTTAGTATCAAGTTAGCAGTGGAAGTTTGCGACATCGGTAGGATCCATTTTCGTCTTCTTCGGTCACTGGTCAACGACTTGAACCAGAAATTCGTCCACTAACTCCATCCACGGTGGGTCACAGTGCTCGTTCTATGTTAGCCGTAAGTGATTCGTTTGCTGTCTGCGACTAGTTTCAAACGAAAACCACTGAACGATGGATTTTCAAGGCTTCTTGCAAATTGAAGAGAAAATGTGACTGAAATCCCGTTAAATATAAATCTTGATAAGTTATGAATTAGTTGGACTGACTGTAAACAATCAAGATCTAGTTGTAATGACTACGTTCAGAGCTAGGTGGCTGATTGTATTAAACAAACTTCGTATTTTTGGAATGCCAACTATTGAAGATGATCGAAGGTGGCGTTGTCACAGAGTGACGATTATTTGGTGCCATAATCTTTGAGAGCTGGTATTTCCACTGCCACTTGTTTCAGAAATACTTTATATTATATAGAATATTGTATATACGATGCATACATATTCTGTGTAACACTTGCATCACGATTACCTTTTGGTAGGCATAATAAAGCAAGAGTGAATTATAAACGAATATTTGCGTTTTTTCAGTGTCGTAAGAATAGAAGTCCGGCACATGTTTGTGTTTGACTTCAGCCACTATTCGTAGCCTCCAGATTGAGAACTTACTGAAACTGCTCAAAATATAGAGCAATGAAATCGAAGTTGATGTCAGAAAATTTGAAGCCAGGGTTTCAAGACTGACACACCGGGTCTTTCTTTATTAATAATCACATAATTGTAGCGCTCACTGGTTGCCTTTTTTGTGCCCAACTAAATGTCAAACAACCGTCTCATTACCTTTCTCGCAGACCCACTGTGCACGGTGAATTGCTCGCAATGAATTTAAGTCTGGAAGATGTACTCGAAGTTGGTGATATGTTAGAAGCGAAAGCTGGTGAACCATTACCTATTCAACAGGCAGAAAATATGCATTGTATGCTTGGCAAACGCATTCGCGATCGACGACGAGAAGTTCCGGCTTCAAGTACCGTTTCACCCGGACAGCCAACAAATACGACAACCACCAGTATGGCTACCTCGACTGCACCACCTGCCCAGACCGCGGGGGGCACGTCGCAGAATGTGGCACCCGCCACTCCTAGCACAGATAATACCGGTCAGAAGAGCAGTTCACAGAGCGCGAACGCTACAGCCGGCGTCAGCGGAGGAACTGCTGGAGGTCATCAAGGTCAGCTAACACTCCGGAATTCACACCTCTTTAAGAACAGGTTCTAAATACGGCAAATTCACTTCACGAATTGTTTACCTAATTGGTCAGGTTTGACATTTAAAACTTCGCGGACGATCTTCAGCACTAATAAAAAAAGTTAAAAAATGATGGTTTGACAATACTGAAGTCCAATTTTATTTATTCATATAATTAGTCACGCCGTCTGGTCGATATATCTCCCGTTACTACAAAAATACATTTTGTCATGATATGACTGCTTTCGCATCTATGGGACACAAACAGCGAAGCATAATGACTTCCAAAGCCCAAAATGCATTTATGCTTGACAGCTCAGTGGAATTGTGCCAGAAAATCCTTAACGTTAAGTAACCAGTTGCATTGGAAGCTGGCTCTACACGATTAGCTCCCGGAGAAGTAATTCCAACATACAAAGTGGAAGAAGCGGATTACCGGTCAGAAGCCACCACGGGGTGAAAATAATCTGGATTTCCTCCAACTGCGCGAAATATTGTCTCATTTTATCAATTAGCTATTTTCCGCCTAAATTAAGTAACCATAACCCAAGGATGCTGTACGGTCCCCTTCCGGTCGATTCGTTGAGTGCACGTAGCAAAGGCTTTAAACATACAGCAAAATAATAAGGAGATTTGGAATAATACGCTTGAAAAAAGCTTCTTCTCAGGTGCTTGGGATTTTAAGTCAAAGGCTCCCGAAAAAGACTCTTCTGCGGTATGAGCAACTACGAAGTAGCACTCGCTCAACCCCTTTCTGTAGTTGTTCTTACTAACCACCTTTCTTCTAATACACGCCACGTACAAAATATTAAACGTCTGTAATTGGCAAGTATTTCTGGAAGTATCAATAATCGTGGTTGTGCTGGTGTCAGGATCGCATTGAGCATAAGATCCAAGGGTGCTCTGTTGAATTGAATCTCAGTCAACAGTCATTTGTGTACCTTTTGGCTGGACAGTTTTGCGCGAAGCAACAGTTACTGATCAAAATTCCGAGGTTTATTCGTCGTATTTGTGTGTGCCACCCCGACTGTACTTCTCCTAAAGCAAAATACGACTTCTACCGAGACTGCTCTGGAACACTCCGAACAGCGTCCACTAAACCTTGCAATTTTTATCAAACATTATAATCCCCAAAGTAACTGCTTTCAGGATATAAAGGTAAAAATTAAAGGTCGATTTTCTGTCCAAACGATCGGATCCAAAACGGGGATCGCCTCACTGGGGTTTTTTCCAGTCACGGACTATTTCTGGCGAATACAAACTTTTCGCACAGAAATCAACATCAACTCAATTTGCGTCGTCCTTCGTTTCCATAAATTCGGACTAAACTTAAAAAATTAGCGTAAGTCACTAATGGTGCGAATTTATTCAACATCGTCTATCGTTTTGGTCCATACACAGAAACTCCGATCACACTTTGGCCCATGAGTGCTTTTGTCTACGACTACTTTAAGGTCGCATCAACAAGAAAACAACTGCTTATACGTGACAATCACTTAAGTTTCACTCGAAGCTTCGTGTGCAGTTATCTTGGCAAGCAAATATCAGCGATCCGAAAAGATAATGGAAGCAGATCAAAAAAAGCTGCACCCATCGGTAGACGTTGCATACGACTTGCAGACAATGGGCATTCTCGAGCTCATTCGCTCTGTTAGACGTTTGACGGTAATCACCCCGGATAAACATAAACCAATGAGGCGTCAGCCAGGAACATGACCGTAGGTAATGGTGGATAAGGAAATCTAGGAAGACAAGTAAAGCTGAAGCCCTCAAAAATAGAAGGCAACCACTACTGGCTAATTAGGTTTAGTGATCCTAGAAAATCGGATAGAAGAAATGATCAGAGAAACCGAAAACGTACGGTTTCACTCTCAGCAGTATCGTATGGATCATAAAACAGCAGACTTTAAGGATCAGCTGCCTAGATAAACTTCAACTTATGCCTGCAGCTGAATCAATATGCATGAATATCATTCATCCGAGAGAAACTGTAGGTGTACTAAATATCAGTCCAGCTCAGTTTGTATAAAAATAAACCTTGAACCAACTTGCTCTGGTTAAGTGCCACTTCACAAAACCAAGTGCTCAGACAGAAAAAAGAAACGAGAAATAGTGACTGCAAAACATCACTTTGAAGAACAATACAGAAAATGGAAAGTTTCCAGTGCGAGAACCCGACTGACTCTAGCACTAAACCATATCACCTAGCATCTCCAACCATGAATTCGGAGGATATCGTGGACCCCAACCCGGTAATCTAACTGAATCTACACCGGGGGAAATTTTCAAACTTTTTTTCATGTAATAGACTGGCCACTTGGAACCACTTTCCAGCCGTTACCGTTCAACGGGGCAGTCATTCTTTGAGCATGCGACTTAACCTATTCTAATTCAGTATCCGTTCTAAAGACTGAACCCTAGTACATAGTACCTTAACCCTAACTTCTGAGTTACTTACAAAACGCTCCCACCATATTCTGTCAATAATATGAAGACGGTGGTGTTCAAACACCGAAAGTCTTCATATATCTTTCGCTCTCAATGCCCTTGTTTCGGATCCATGTAGCAAAACCAACCTCCAACTGTTCCGTATCCTCGACCTTTGATCAAGAACCGGATGTCTTTCCGACGCCACAGATGCCTCAAATTAGCAACTACCTATCGGGTCTTCTGCATGCGCGAAGACACTTCATCCGATATACACCCACCAGGTGAGGTACAACCAATCAAGTAGCTAAATCTATCCCCCTTACCCAATTGTTTCTTCACAGGAACAAGGTTCGACTTCGAGCCAGCCCAGTCCTGTAAAAGCAATTTACACTTCGAAAGTGTAAGAAAGCATTCTAAACGTACCTAAGCTATCGTTCAACTAATAGGGAAAGACTTGCATCTTACCTTCATTCGGTGGCGCAACGTTTTCCGCAGAGATATGCTATCTCAGAAGGCATTAGACTAGTGAACCAGGCGGATTGTCTTCGTTTTTCTCTAGCATGGGGGAGAAAGTATCACAATCGTTGAGGTTGATTTTGGGAAGGGAGCATATTTTCAAGGACTTGTTTGAGTCCGTGACTGTACAAATTTACAAGGAACGTGACAGATCATGTGAAAATTACAAAGCAATTATTTCGCTAATTACCTAATTGCTCTCTGTCGATTTCCTAGTGCGCATGAAGAGCGTATGCTTGACAATCAATTCAACTTCCGACCCTGTCAAGTTTTTACTGACTATATGCTGTTTGCAGGATAAACTTCGGAACACAGGCGTTCGTTCCCCAAGCTAGTGTTCTATTATTTGAAATAGGCGTTCAACCCAGTCGATCATGGAGATCTCTTTGACTGACTCTCCCCGGAAGATGTACCGGTGAAATCTACTGCTGTTTTCGAATCAGTGTAAGCGAACACACAAAATCGAGCTCGAACTTGCAATTACCTTTCATCCGAGTTCACCACGAGAAGTCATTTCCGTCAGCGTCGCTTTCTTTCAATGCAATCCTTCAACTTTGCGGCTGTGATGGTCATGAAAGTCCTTCTAGCCTAATGTGAGAACAATAGCATCAATATTTGCTCAGATATTAATCTGCATAATTTGGATTATGCGGATAGTGTTGTACATCTAGCTGAAGTCCCAAGATCTTAACCAGTTGAACGACGGTGTAGCTGTGTTAAGAGTGTAAGTGCTGTTTCATAGCTAGATTGGTTCTAAACCAAGGCTTGTCGCAGAACAGTGTTGGATGAAGTAGGTATTTTATTTAGTTGAACAGTTCCACCTCATTAAACTACCGCATATCAGACGAAATATCGCCTAATAAAAATAAGGCTTGATTATCGTTCATCAATTTGAGACGTCCTTGGCATCGTTGAGACACCAGTTTACCGATCAAAGGCTGACTTTTCTCTGCAGCAGTAAGTTTGACCCTGTTGCACGGCTTAGAAGTGGCTGCTAAGAATAGATGTGTCAAAGTCCTCAACGTTTGACCACGACTGTCATGGTAATAGTGGAAGAATATGAGAGGAGAATCTTCTCATTAACTGAATGGTTAATCCCGCGGTACTGGGCCATGAGACTGGATTTTTAGAAGGTGCACTCATACATATTTTTCACAAAGAAGTATGCAAAACTTATATCATTGAAAGTATGATGATAAAATGGAAAGAAGAGTCCGTTTGGAGTTCACTGAAGGCGCTAGCTCTCCTAGACTCCAACTCCACATCACCAGCTGTCCGTCATCGTCCAAGGTTCTTGCTTGGACCATTTTTCTGTTCAATCTGTTTATTCAAGGGTGCACCGCTAGCCTTCCCGCAGCCAAGCGCGAACTGCAAGGCGGCGCAGTTGTTACAGACAAGCCGACAGTCGGTTGATCGATTCATGCGAATCTTACAGAAAACGTTGTTGGATCAGTGAAGAGATACACGATAAGGAATAATGTCCCTATTCTGTTCGCTGGCCACATTGGCCAAGTCACAATGTTACCAGTGGACCCTTATGGTCTGTCTTTATGAAAACGCATGCCAAGCGAAAATCCTGCCTGCAATATTGCAGCTGCTTGTCAGCGGCCGGAAGAAGCATTTAATAGTAATGTGCAAAGGTGGTTTGGTCACGTCAGAGATGGACAAAATTTCGTTGACGTTCGCATCCGCTAGAATCAGGACACATCGGTTGGACTAATCCTACCATTAAATACGTCTGCGTTGTTAGCATATTTAACTCTGCTAGGTTGGAAGCGCTGTCAACCGGCAAGCAAATCAGTTGTGCTGAGAATTTGTGTTGCTGACCATACACATCCCGAGATTCTTGAAGAAACTATCAAGGCATATATGTATTATATATAGAGAGAGACCAATAATTGTAGTCAGTGCGTAGAATTACAAATTCCGATAGATAGCCAACCACGTGAAGAGGGAGAGTATGGAAGAACTAGCAAGTGTGGCGAACTCCACAAGTTCCGTTTTCATTTCTGTTTCTCGATCAATGTTTTTGTCTTTCGCCATGATTTCGATGACATGCGATCTGCGCCCAGACTTGTGCAAAATAATACAAATAATCTGCCCGATTTATTCGTTTTGCCACGCAAACTTGTATAAAACAGATTGTACAGCTGTAATGTTTTGATCGGCTTATTGGCCCTTCGGTTGGGTGAGCAACGGAGATACCCAACATTACGGCTGGTTTCATTTTACTACCCAGATATTTTCTACTTGCCATGTCACACTGACGAATAATAAACGACTAGCTCACACCGCTCTTTGTGCTAACCGACTGAACGCAACCGAAAATTTCAGCTTCCCACGAAATACAAATCCACAATATCACGTCCTCATATCTTTCTCACAATAATCACTTTGATTAATCTTATAACCACAACCAAAAACAGCAAATAAATCAGAGCAGAAAGGTCCATGCACAATGTACATTTGAATCAATGCAGTTCGCTCTGGTGGTGCTTAACACCATTCCCAAGATCAGTATTGTTCATATGTAGTTCTAACCAGATTTAGGCAGTTGCTCCAAATTCCAAGAATTTCCAATAAAAACCAAAGTAAGTCTCTAAATCGTACACAAAATTGGCTAATCCATCAAAGACTGTGTGCAAATGAAAGTGACCCATGTAGTTGAACCAGTGGTGATGTAAATGTCTCATTTGCAGTCTTCTAAAGTTGATATTTGAGCTTCCCTATACAGTGACTGGCGAATTTTCTGCTAATATCCAGTAGCACTTTATTTATTTTCAAAAAGGATTAGTTTTACCATGCTATAGTCCTATAATTGAGAGTAAAAAGCATGGAATATCAAACCACTAGGAACTTCATTGGTTAGGAGAAAGAATCATCAGACGGTGTTGCGTAGGTCATTCCTGAAGATAATCGGAAGCGCTATAAACTTTGCCAAAGCATTATTGAAATATCGAATTGCCACGAGAAGCTATTTGCTGTAGCAATCAGAAAATCCTTTGCAAACAACCTCATGATGTTCCATGTAGTGCCTTCTCATGGCAGGGTTGTGCCAATTAATATGCGAACACGAAGCCAGATGCCCAGCGCTCTCTACTGGGTTGATTGACATATGGTCCAGGGAGAATGGCTAAACACTGATCCCACGTCAACGCCGGGAAATGTACAGAAGATATGGCGGCCTATACAATGGTATCCGTGGTGGGCGTGTGTAATGGGCACCATGGATGCCTGACCTCATCCAAAAACTTACAGAGTAACAAAATAGCTCAGGCTCACAGTGGGCCATGAGATCCCCGGATTATCCCACTGCGTTGTACGTTTCACACGTTGCTCAGGGTTTTGGAATAAGGCCCTCTATGTAAATCCTCTACTTTGGTTGGAACAACCGGCTAATGTGAGCTGCATTGACAAACCAAGGATTCCTACGTACAACCGATGAAACGAAGGTGGGGAATGGAAGAACCGCCGTAGGTGTGATAAACTATATGCAGCGTTTCTATCTTTCCTCTCTCCCACTTTCGCCGTGGCTTAAATGGCACAAGATATACATATATGTATAAATATATATTTATATATATAAAAGCAGGAAGTAGCATCTGGATGCGTGAACAAAATTTGCCCGGGAGCACACGACCGGTTTCGCGGTTATTGTCGCTCGTCAGGTATGCGTACCCGATGCTCTCTTGTCCAAACATCAACACACTTGTACACTCCGAATTGCCAATTGATATTTCTCACGAGAATCGAATCTTTAGCATGAGGAGTGTGCATGGAAGCTGTTCATGGAAGAGAACAACGACAACTGTGATTCGTTGATAATAGTTTGTCAGTTGGGCTGAGCCAACCTAAGGAACGAGGGCAGAATGCCCCAAAATATACTAATGTATATATATAAGCAGTGAGTAGCATATATATATTTATATATATATTTATGTCTTTTGAACAATGTTGCTTGATACAGCTAGCGAAAATCTAACAACCACCAGTATAGGCACATAAAGGAGAAATATACCGGTTTTCTTTCTGCCTTGTTTCTTTTTCGATTTTTTTATGCCACAGACAAATTGACAAAACTGAGCACACAAGATACTCCTGTGGAAGCGTACAATCTCATCAAAAAATTCCTCATATTGTGCAAACGAGTGGAACTGCTCAAGTACGCCTGGGGAAGGCGGCGTCTTGGTTTGGAACAGATAGACACACCTAGTCTATTTAAAACATTCTGGTAAGTTTGAATCATTTCGTTTATTGCTTGGTCTCATCTCATCGAACAGCTGAAACTGACTATTGATTTTGTGCTTTTGGAATCCTGTATCTAGTGTTTGATATTAAGTTTGCAAAAACAGATCAAAAACTGTACAAGATGAAATCGTCTTCTAACGAGAATGACTGAAAGCAGAAAAACGGAAGAGGA
>LUCM01008148.1:500659-538982 GCA_008360955.1 Fasciolopsis buskii | reverse complement strand
CAATCTTCTTTTTTCCTCAAAGTAATTGTTTGTGCTTCTGTTCATCATTCAGCTGTCGCTTCCCAGGTGCCGTATCTTGAATTTTTTAATCGCGAATTTCAACTCTGATTCTCTTTTAACTGTTACTTCTGCACTGTTTATCATTCCTCCAAAAGAGCCGACACTTCTAGTTTTCATCTACTACCTTCAACTACTGAACGTTTGTTTATTACATACATCCGCGAGTGGCTGGTCCGCTCCTCTGAAACTTCGGTCATGGGGCACGAAACCGAACAGTTCGCTGTGATCAACAATTTATGTCAGCTAACTGGCCTCTCCACACGTATACCCGATCGAACTGGCGACCGTGCTCATAATCTTGATCTTATTATCACATTAATCCCTTCACTCCATTCAAATACTTCTATTCATTTCCCTTTTTTCTCAACAGACCATCGTGTTGTTACATCATCTGTCAACTCCACCATCCACAACCCTACTTAAAATACATTTTGGCACTATAATTCAGCCGACTGTGACGGTTTCCGTGACTTCTTAGCTTTCCAGCCCTGGAATGACTGTTGTCTTACTTCGGACGTTTCCACATCCTTTTCCGACTTTACTGACATTGTTCTTCAAGACATGAATCTTTTTATTCCACACTTTTCCAAACCAGGCAAACTAGAATACCCTGAGCGGTTCAATCACACATGTGATCGTGCTGTACGCTTGAAGCGCTCAGCATTTCGTGGCTAGCGCCGCACATCCACTCCCGCTTCCTACCACCGCTTCGTGCAAGCTAGGAACAAGTGTTCAGCAACCATACAGAGCGCCAAAGTGCGCTTTGTCCGCTACAAATCAGAACTTCTGTCATCCACCACCGGCAGCCTGACTTTTTCATCTCTTGCAAGACCGCCTCCTGTAATTTCCCCCCCTAAAATTTCCCTGCCGTATACAGTTCCTTCCATGATCTTGTTTGTAAACCACACGAGAAAGTTGGGGTTTTTACTTCCCGGTTTGTTTCCAGTTCCCCCATTTTTCTATATCTCCGGTTTCTTTCTCTCCCAATGTTCATCTTTTTCTACCTCGTATCAGCACTAAAGAGATCCGCCAAGCACTGTGTTTCCTGAATGTTTCCAAACCAGCCGGTTCGGAAGGCAGTCCTTTCATCGTCCTTAAAATGCATGCTCCAAGATTGGTTCCTCTTTCATGTCCCACCATATCTTTTCCTCAAGCTTTTTACCTTCCCAACATCTTGAAAACAAGCCCTAATTTCTCCTGTCCCTAAACACGGTGGTTCTACTGACCCTAACGATTACCGTCTGATTTTCCTCACACCCGTAATTTTGGAAGTTTAAGAGTCTGGACAACCTGATCGTGTGACAGATTGATCAATTTTGGAAGTATTCGAAACTACCATCTCCGACCAACTGCATTCGTTTCTAGAGCGGGCAAGATTAATAAGCGACCGCCAATGTGGTTTCCGTTCTCGACGTTCAGCTGGCGATCTTCTGGCTTTTGTCTCACACCCCTGGTCTGTTTCACCGGTTAACTGCGGAGAAACACATCTGATGTCACTCGCCATTTCTAAATCTTTCTACCGAGTTTGGCACGAGGGTCTTCTATGGAAACTGACCAATGTTTGATTCCGCCGGATTCTCGTATCGTTGACACCAAGTTTCCTCAGTAATCAAACCATCTCCAACCGAGTGGATGGGGTCCTGTTCCAGGCATATCCTGTAAATGCTGGCGTTCCTCAAGGTCCAGTACTTACACCCACCCTCCTCTTATTTATTAATGACCTTCTGTTCAGTACCTCCAACCCAATCCATTCTTTTGCCGCAGACACCATTTGCCATTGCTCTGTTTCTCACAGTGCTCCCTGCCATGCAAACATCAACATGACCATTGTCGGCAGTGTATCTGTAAACTCCGATCCTGAACACATCTGTTCCTGGGACTTCAACAATCATGTCACATTCAATGCGTCCATAACCTTTCTTCTTTCAATTTCCTTAAAGCGGTATTCTTTTTTCCCACTCCTGTCCCTTTACTCTTCTGTTCTGTGTTCCATGGACACTAATCTCCTTTTCAGCTTATCTGTTAGTTCTTCATTTTATCGGTCTTTCTTCATATCTGACTTTGCTTCTCTCGCTGTGCGCAGTGTTGGTGTTATGTCCCGCACCAGAACTTTCCTTATCCCAGCTTATCTTCTGTTATTTAAAACCCAATTCCGGCCTTCGCTTGAATACTGCAATCACGTATGAGGTTGAGCTTCGTCTACTACTCTTTCCCTTCTTGATCAGGTTGAGAGAAAAACCATCCGACTGATCGACGATCCTTCACTAACATCTACTTTGCAGTCACCGTCCTATCGTCGGGGAAATGCTTCGTTATCCTTTCTTTGGCCTTTGTTCTTCGGAACTTGTCCCAGCAGTTCCTCTCCCTCTAACCTTTTCCCCCTCTTCTAACTCACAGGCAGATAATCACCCTCGTCAGGTTTCTGATAATCGATGTATTACTTCTTTTTCCATTTTTTTCCTGCCCGAACTTCCAAATTGTGGAACACTCCCACTTCCTGTATTCCTCCTACTTACAAACTTTCAATTTTCTTACGTGAATGTTCCCCTTACTTTCCTCCATTACAATATGTCTTCCGTCCATAGGATTCAGCCTTCACTCCATCTTACTTTGTGTAACAACATACTCATCAGTAGTGCTTTCGTCACAGTACCCGGGATCTGAACTTTGGTCCTCTAACTGGAGGGCGTATGCATAACCGCTGTGCCATCTAGCTCCCGTCCGCTAGTCAGAACTACCGTGTCGCCCTTCGAAACCGCCAGTCACTGCGGACTGTCGTTGAGGACGACGTAAAAGCAAACACAAGTTAGTACCTCGTAAAGAGAAACTAAAAAGCTAGTCATGTGAGAAACATGTGGCGGTTATCAACAACGTTTTTCATGTCCTCAAACTATCCACCAGAACTTTGGGATTTAGAGGACTCGCATAGGTTAAGCTACTGTGCCGTCCTGTGGAAGAAGTTGACATTGTTCAGTTTTAATTATTTGAATTGTTCACTTTCATTTTTTTTAAATCTAAAATCGATCTGCCGCTCACATGTCAGATGTCTCGGTCGTTGATTTTTGCTCGTTTATTATCAATTGTTAGTCAACATAAATGGCAACTTTATTGTTCCGTGTCCATGGAGTGATTTTGCTTGACCGTTGACCCCAAAAAATGCCGGAACACCAAAAATCTTTATAGTCCCAGTATTCGCTGTGTTAAATGCAATCATTACATATTGTTAACTATACATAAGTATACAAACCAATCATGTTTATTACGTTTTGTTACTCTGACATATTCTGTATTTTCGCAGGCTATGAAGGAGGCCATGACATTCAAACGTCCGGCTTTGGCTGATGAGTTCATTGTCGACTTGATGTCCGGTATGCAACTCGATGAGCGTACTAATCAGTACACTATCACGAAGGATAAATTGAACGAAGTGCTTCAAACCATGGCTATTTCAGTGATGCGAGTTCAAAGAGAATCGTATGAAAAGTAAGTGTTCTTTTTGTCGACCAGGTTCTTCATTCACAACATCAAACAACCCAGTCTGTTGGAACAATCTAACCAAAAGTAGATGACACCGAAGGGTGTACCTGCAGAGCGTGGGACCAAATTTCAACGCCATCTTTTCACTTTATTTTAAAATATTTTCAAAAATATTCGCTTATTTCACAAGAACACTTGGATTACTGAAAGCTGCACGAACTTTTGACCCCGTTTGTTGGTTATCATATTTGTACTGAGAAGTGTTTTATAAAAAATTTGTCTAAGAACTGAACCCAGCAATCGCACTGATAAAGTGATCAAGTGATTAGGTTGGCCAAAACAAATAATGACAGTCAGAAATTCGGGTTGGACTTCCGAAAAACTTTGAAAGTCTCAAATATTTCGGCGAGAACTTGGAATAGAATGAGAGCTGCAAGAGGAAGAAATATTGAATCAAAACTCTCTCTCATATTCATAGTGGCTGTGCAACGCGTCACTTCAAAAACAACGACGTAAACTATTTGTATCAAGCCAGTGGTAAGGTTGTCACTAGAAATCCCTATTTAATAACAATGGGTATATTTCTCGAAATTGGAGAGTCATGCGCAAGGCAAGATCACATTTACACATAGATGGCGCATTGGAAATCGTAAGACAAAATTTAGTCGCGAAGATGCAGTTTCTGTGCTCTAATGAACATAACCTGCAATAAGATGGGCTAATCACGAGTTTTTGGGCTTCGAATCAGAGCTAGATAACCCAATGCCGAGCACCCAGGCAAATACGCAGTGCAAAATTCCATCTCGAGGAATGCTGTATCAAATGAAAGCTTTATTTTTTGAAGTAAATTTAGCACTGACAACAGCTCAAATCTCGGAAAATTTCGACGCACTACTGCTACGAGTATGATTAGTCTTGGGTGATGTTTGTTCAGTTTGGCTCAGATTTGACAACCATTGACTGTGCTTCAGCTCTGTTTTTTAGCGTCGCAGTCTACTTAGAGGCCGTATGAACAAGGGACATAGGGTGAACGAATCGAACATGATAAGTGAATACGATAGGGCAGATTTTAAAATTAATCGTTATGAGTAGTTACGTGCATGAAGTAAGATCTCAACGGCAAATATGCTAATGATTGCGGCACTTGTACATATCACCATCTATCCCCCAGCATCTCCTAGACACCAGCCAGAAAGTGTAAATCGACCCATTTTGGACAGCCCACTGATCGTTTTCATTCTCTTGCCTTCTTAAGAACTGACAACTTTGACCTATCTTCCATCTAATACTTGCTACGGAGAATAGTATACACTAAAGAAGCCTATCTGTGAGTATATCTTAGACAAGATCCGATAATTTCAACCTAATAAAGTTTGCCGCCCTTCCTAAAGTTTTCCACATCTAGCATCAGAGATATCTAAATACCTCAGAAGCACCAATCTGACAGAGCATTCTTTTACCAAAAAGGATCCATGACGCCTGGATCGTCCCATTGGCCGTAGGAGTAGAGAGATTTTTGCCATATTGTGGCATGGCTATACATTTGCCTCCAAGCTAAAAGCTCGAAATTACACGAACAAATAACTGTTCTGGTCGCAGTCAAAGGAACAGCTAAGCAATGAGAACAATGACTGCAATGTAAAAGGAAACCCATACTTTGAGCAAATTTGAGTAAACAACATAACAGGCGAGTCGACCGACAGAAAACAAGGCCAAATGTCAGACACAATAAGTGAGTTGATCAAGCTATACTCCCTCTGTGGGAATAAACCTATGTTTTCCCAAAATCACTTTATAGTCCTTCATTTTAATTTGATTTTCTGAGTCTAATCTTGAGAAAGCAGAAGACTGGTTACTGCAAATACAATATCTATGTGCGTCAGAAATTGTTCTCGTGTCCACCATTTTTAAAACATCTTGTCGATAAACAGAACAGTAACTTTGATATGGTATTTTGGTTGTCTCACAAGAGCAATTGCAGTAGTCAAGTAGTCAACACCGTTGGGTTTCAGTCTGAAAGTCACGTGTTTGACAGTGCACTTGTACTGATGATTTTACTTCACTTGCGATCTAAAAGCAAAGCTCAGCGATTAGAATCCCACGAAAACCAACAACCTGAGCTAAGACCAACATAAAACTTCAAATCATTTGAGAAGTAAATAGAAATAAACAACCACTGAGGAAATAGACCGACCGTTGACTCAAATATTCCTATTTTTGCTGTAAACGTTTGCCGCACTCACCAGTCGCGGTCGTTTTCTAGCCATTTTTAGCATCACCAGAGTGCTAATTATGTCGATCATTCTTGCTATCTCTTCTACCAGCTATTCAATGTATTATGAAAATTTGCTGAAAAATCAGCACAGTCTTTTGTATGCCCGCGAGCGCGAGATTGATGCACTGAAAGAATCGCTGAAGCAAAAAGATTTGGAAACAAGTGTAACCGTGCAGTTTCAGATGTCTGAACAGGCACACAATTTGCTCCTAGGTAAGTTTCATTTCCTTACACTGTGCATCAGTCCAATGGGCACTTCAGAAACTTTGTGAAAACGACATCAGTTTTGCCTCATGCACTATTATAGATTTGGCGCATATTTAGTTTCATTATTTTTAGTTGGAAATTTTTGAACGAAGCAGAAAAATGTGTTGAAAATAATCATCCCATAAAAACATTACACTATACATCTACCACTAGTCGGACGGCAACACATCAGTATTCGATAATAACAGTAATCGTGCGTCATAAAACCTTGTGGTGATACACCGCGGGTTTCACGCTAATCCAATATGCAAGCAACGCCTGAATCACACGTCAATGTCACAGTAAAACTGGGAACACCTCCTTCAATCCAATCCCCCCATAGACACTTTGCTTCCCCCCAAAGGACAGTGCACTGGGCAGTCCGCCACCAGGTTCTAGTGAATAATGGACGCCACGTTTCCACCCGCTCGATTGTGAGTTGATCTTTAGATGGCTGAAAGCCCTGATTGTATGGCCCTGAGAAAAGTAACTACCTCGGCCTGAACGATTTAGTAGGAGTTCGCCGACAAACAAAATGTTGAACTGCTCGAATGCATTCTACGTTGACGAATTCTCCCAATAACCATCCAGCTCACCATAAGTTATGTTTACAACCACCTTTAAACTTATTTGTTTTGACTGTAATGAACCCAAGTCACAAAAATCTAAACACAGTGAAACGCAAAACAGGCGTTTCTTTTTTCTCTAAGCTGACCTCATTTAATATTTTCTCCGAGCTCTGCCATGTTTTTCTTGGCACACACTCAATTCGGGCATCCGAAGACCTTTATATTACCGATCTCTGCTCATTGGGATATACATAATAAGTTTGATTTGGCTTTAAGCACTTTGTCGTTCACTATGAAACACTACCACTATGGGCTTTATCTGTCCAACCATCTGTTGATTACAATACTGATTACTTTTCCAGAGGTGACCGCTTTACGTGCACGGATAGCGGAACTGGAGGAGGCGAATAGCAAAACCGAGGCAAAAGTCCGATTACGCGTACGTCGTGAATTCAGTGTTGCCATGCGTAAACTGTTCGGATTGAGTTTTGAACAGAAAGCCCGAATCGATGAGTACCGTAATCATTTGCATACGATCACCCTGCAACGAATCGCGGAAGTTCGAGAGGAAGCCTCGGCAGAAATGGCTCGAATCAAGGAGCGAAGTGGGGCACGCACATCTGCAGGTACGTTTTTTGGTTAACCCGGATGGGCAATTCATAGAGTTAACTGTTTTGCACATTACACTAGTGGGAAAGATTTTGTGAATACAGTGTTGTGCGCATAAAATATATTGGGATAAAGTGTCACCTTGTTTTGGAGAAATCATTCGTGCAGTGCGCAAATAATTCCTTCCGTTGCTCAGAGAAAATTTCGCTCGGGATTTGAAAAATTGGACGTAAAAAAGGAAGGATGAAAGCAATGATAATAACACCCAATGGATCCACAGTTTGTGTAAATATTAGAACACAACGATGTCTATCCAGTTTTTCTGTTTCAAAACGTTGATTTATTCGATATTTAGACTCCAACAGAGTTAGTTAATCCGTTTTCGTGGCTAAGATACTCTGATCACGATCCATCTGTAGAGTATGCAAACAACCGCGTCCAGTTTCTTGGGGGTTGATCAAAGAGAAACACATTATTACGCGATGAATAACCAAAGAATATCATTCTTTTTTGTTTGAGTGTAGAAGACGATCTGGCGGAACGTAATTTGCGCCTGTCACGTGAGGTCAACTCTCTACGTCAGCGGAACATTCGATTGCAACAAATGATGAGTCGGCTTCGTGTGATGGCCCACTGGCAACATACCACACTACGTTGCGCATTTGAAAAACAGGTAACTGGTACTCTGGTTTGTTCCCTTATAAGTTTTGTTTAGATTAGTGGAGTGGAAGAACAGCGAAATCAGAGCAAAACACAAGTTACTCGTCTGGGTTTGTTGTCCGAACAACGTGTGCGAATGCTAAATGAGGAAATGTCGAAACTGCGCGATCATCTTTCAAGTACGGAAAAGCATTTGAACGATATGCGTAAAGCATTAGATAAAGAGGTGAGTGAATGATCTGACTACATCTTGTTGTATGCACAAAGCGATTTTTATTTTAACTTCACTCTCAATAATCAACTTTATACATGCATTCTGGTTCCGGTTTCTAACCGAACCTCGCGGGTGCATGCAGATGACGCACGGATCCCAACTGTACAGTCGAACAACCCATATCCGAACTTTCAGATCTTCATGTTGTGGACTGAACACGTTCATCTATATTTTCAACCATTACCAACCTGTTTTGCAAAAAACCTGTCCACAGGCGCGTCACTCATTTTAATCACCTTCGTCAGTTTCAATTCAGTTTCTAACATTTATTTAGCAGAAATTTGTGCACTTCACTTAGTAGTCATTGACACGGTGTTCAAACCATGTGGTGGAGATATTGACGTTCTAATAGAAGCTCAGTTTCTGTATCTTCTGAGGATAACAAGTCGCCCTCTTTATACACCTGCGCAGAATGGTCCCACATGAACACCATCTCGATAGCTCGAGTATTATCCATTTCTTGCAGTCCGCAAACGGTGACTCGGGTGGCTACGAAGAACCCCAAAATAGATGCAAAAACTAGTTCATACCTTACCATTATCAATACGTTTCGAAATTATATCTTTTACATTTGTACCTAATTAATGAAACGAAACATCATTTTCCAAGAACGGGGCGCGGTTAAAACGAGGATGCCAAGTGGGGAAGTTGACCGGCGTTGGGAGGGTTCGAACCTCCGACTTTTAGACCCAGACGTCACAATCTTGTCCACCGGACCACCGCCGATCGAGAAACTGTCACTCAACTAACTTACTGAGATACCGTTCTCATAGATCTGAAACATGAACCTTCCTATGTGGGTGTATGTAAGGATCGATAATGGAAGGTCCACAAACTCTCAAAGTCAAAAGAATGTCAAATCAGAATTTGCGAGCAACAGCATCGGTCAGAAATTTCGACAAGATTGATACTTAAGCGTGATTTTGAACAGATTGGTGATCAGCTGACGGTTATGGCTTTCGAACTAATTATGCGCACCCCAGGTCAAGTTTGATTTAATACCGCTTCTTTGTTTATGGGATATGAACCCCGTTTGACTTCTGTGATGCGAGATCAGAAATTAAACAATTGGCCGGATTTAGCTGAAAGTGCTACTTGGAAAATAGCATTGTTAATTCTTCATGACGTACTGCCATGTCCACTCTTCACCTCCCTCTATGCAGATGAATGACAAAGTCGAGAAGAGGCATGCAGCTGAAAGAAAAGCCGCAACTGATAAACAAATGGCTATGGTCAAACAGATGCACATTGACCAATTGGTATGTTTTCACTGACCGAGGTCAACAATACCCTAAACCTAATTCCGAATTGTTAACAGACTTAAGTGATTCGATCAAGGTACCATACTGTATCAACTGACTAGATCTTACAACTAAAGATTATAGTCCTTCAAAAGCCTTTAATTCTTAGACTTTTTTCTCTGTGTACTCGATAATAAAGGGGATAATCTCATTCATGTTACGTCAACGGCAAAGTAGCGTCGATTCCCGATGTTGATCTTTTTTAGTTAGGGACTGTTTTTTAGACTCCGGTTATCTACTAAGTCTGCGGTTTCCGGGGTTACTCTATTGTTATCAATTCCATTTTCGCTCCTTGCTGACAGTTACAATGATTCTAAAGTCGTTATTTCCAGTTGCAGAGCTCGACGAACGAATAGCTCGTGCTAACTTCACCTTCCATTCTGTCCACTCAAGCAAGCGTGTGGCATGTTCAGCCTAGACATGTGTCTCAGCGCACCATGGTGCCAGACGGATCTGAGACGTGAAATTAATTACAACCAACTTCTGCATCTAGAAAATAAGCTCCGTCTATTTCATTCACTCAGTGCAATGTGTTGCATCCCAAAACCGAATGAGGACATTTACCTCCTAGTTCCAGTCGTCGCACAGATCATCCACCCAGTAATTTGTAATCCATGAAGAAAGCCGTTCAGTTTTCAAAAATATCCATCGCCGAAAACAAACTGAAATTCGAGACTATTAATTAGACCGAAGAAAACCAAGCTGAATTTCCGTAACCACACCCGTACATAAGACAGAGAGAAAATGGCAATTATATAACGTTGCAACAAGAAACAACCCTAGAACTGGAGGAATATAAACTTGACGAAACAAAGAAGCATTGATTTCCTTGTCAAAAATATGGTCGGATTTCGTTCATTTTATACAGAACAAGCTTCCTAAAATACGATTTGCACACTTTACAACTTTCATTTATTCTTTTTCAATGTACTCAAATACAGGTGGCAGAAATTGCCGAGAAAAATGCCATGTTAGAACAGATGGGCTCATTGTTGGATGCCAGTGCGAAATCTAAAAAACAAGAAGCGGATAAATCTGTCCGGGAAGTCGATTTGTTACGAAAACAACTGCGGGAAGAGAGAAAATTGAAAAAATCTGCAATACACAAAGTCGACGATCTGATGTCACAAGTAAGAGTCACCAACTGTTGCTTTTTTATAAAGTCCACCAGTTCCAAAGTACACGACATATTTTGAAGTCCGCTGTTTTAAAATGGTATAAAATAGCAAAAATGAATAACGAAACCTATTCATCAGTTATCCGAATGATTCGTAGGTAGAACGAAAATACTGAGCTAAGTTTCTACTCTAACCCAATTATTGGTGAAACAAGAATATGCTCCGCTTTCAGGGAGGGGGTCGTAGCCAACCGCGAGTTGCCAGGTGGCTGCGCTGACCGGCAGTGGAAGGAGTCGAATCCATTGCTAGCAGATTGAAATATCGCAGCTAAGAATAGCTCCTCCTGTGAAGGTCTCTTCACAATCGGTATTGCACATGCGACTGATGAGAGCAAGCGAAAACAGATTTCTTATGCAGTTTGTCTTCTGACTCAATTACTCATCATCTAAACGCTTTAACTTAGATCGTAGCCTGATCTCCTTCGTTTTCCATCGAGATGGAGTAAGCAACAGACGGCGAACGAAGTCCGTCGCTTCAAAAAAATCTAAAAGTCGGATGCGTACTCTAAACTGGATCAGAAAATAACAGTTATGTTCAGCACTATTTCCGCGAAGATCAGCTATCACTGTACGTTGAGGAAATATCCACAAATTCGTTATTATCGAGTAACATCTCTGAACTCCTGAGTCGGTCATAGTACCTACCGCTTCACTGGACTTCATCAAAATGCCTCAGACCACAAACTTTTTGCTAATCATTTGGGATTTAAGGATATCAGAGGAATTTACTATCCTTGATAGTCATCGCGGTCAGGTATAATTTTACCCGTTAACGCATTTTATTTGCTTTCATGAGTTCCCGAGTGTTGAGCTTGGAGAAACAAGAAAAGAAAATCCATACGTCGTGGTGTAAGGTTCAGTTGCTAGCAAAAGCCGGGCTAAAAACTGTGGCTGTGGCCATGATCAATAACGGTTTGCCGTTGGGAACTCAGACGCCTGATTGTGTATCTAATATTGTGTAAGGTTCGTCAGAAAATTCTGAATTCTTTACAGTGCGTCATCCAGAACTACGGTCGTAAACCGTAATCAAATAATGCATGATTAAACATAGAAACATTATTTCTCCCACCTACTTTACTCTTCTCGAGAAAACCCATTTCCAGCAAATACTTTCAGGAAAATTTAACATGAAATTACGAGATTTTCAGAATCGTACGATAACAGCTACTTTTGTCGCACCACAAAATCCCCGAGTTCAAGGAACACAAAAATGCAACTGGAGACTGCCCTTTAAGCACTACACGCTTATCAGTCTCATATTCGTTGTCTCACGAAAGAGTACATGGGAAGCACCTGTGATGGCGTAAGATTGTGAAAGAGATCGACCTGAAAGTTATTCTCAACGTTCAATAATGTCCGAGTAAAATGGATCAACTTTGCGGATGTCACGAGTATTCAGAAGTTCAACTTTTTGGCCAAGCGTCAAGAATAACGCCCCATATTCGGGTTTATCGGTTTTCGTGCAGCTTAGTCGTCACGCCCAAGTCGGCAAACTACAGGGCACCGCACTGTACCAAACCCATTAGCGCGCGTGATGCAAGACCGAGGTCTGTTTTAGTTCGGGGACGAGGAGTATGCGAAGACAGGAGAACAATCATGGCCTGTGACCGTTGTGTTCAATTAGCCAGTAATTATGTACCAAGGGCAAGCGACATTTACCACAGCTGCTCGTTCTTAAATTAAACTTACGGTTTCTCATTTTAATGTTGTTTTTCCTGAATTCATTCTTGAAAGGATATCCATCTTAAGCTGCCGGTGCCGGAGCGTGCATTACTAATCGAATGGTAAATTAAACATCTTTTGATCTCACCTCGAATGTGACATTCATTCACACCAGGTGATACTGTTGTAAAGGGTGACAAATGGAAGCGATTATCAGCAAGTAACGAATAAAATCCAACGAGATTCAATTGGAAGTTGAATAACTGCCAATAATTGTCTATTGTTTTGTTTTACAGTTATATGAATTCGAAACGGCTTACTCAGTTGCACAAGGTAGGTATACAAATTTCATTAACAATCATTGGTTTGCCAATTCTTACAAAGCAATCATCAGAAGTTAGATCCAACTATTCAGCTACTCCGATGAATGTCTCTTTAACTAGTGGTTTTTGCTACTGAACGGGAGGCGTTAGTTTCACAAAGTAATGATTTAGAACTCTTCGGTTTCTTCGCGTACGCAGAGCAGTCGACTGCTACTATTGTTGAGATGAAACCTTTAACATTCGCGGATGGAATCAGATGTGTTAGACGCAAATCAACTGTTTTACAACTTCGTACGAACGACTTAACAAGTCCTATAAGTCCTCGATCGGTGAAAAGTCTAAATGACAAGTGTGACTGTTAGATGTCATCCAAATCAGGTCACACAAAGATTGTGCTCATGGTGATCCAAATCGAACTGCAAAGCTTGACGAAAAAAACTGTTTTCAGACCCAATAATGTGCAAAGTAAAATTCAGTTCACATCCAGTGCGTTTACATGGGTTAACTTAGAAGGGGAGAAAGTAAAGCAGCGAAACTGTTCTCTAAATTACTGGTATCCTGATCAACGCGTCGCGATTTATGCCGCCTAAGGAACGAACATAAAAAAGAAATTAAACTAGCTGGAATCTCGACAAATGGTTGGCATCATGCAAAAAGTTGCTCTAGTTCAAACTCATTTTAATGTGGCGATTCTCTCGGAAAGGTGAAAACCAAAAGTACGGTACTTGACTTTAAGTCGATTATGAGGAACCCAAACACTGCTTTGCACTTTTCAGCCGATAATAAGATCTAGCTCTTGCCTGGGTTCGTATGACAGACCTGTAAGGGATTTACCATAACATTTGTTCAGCAAACGCAGTCAGCATACCTTATCAAACAACACGAGAAGAAATGCGGTAATTTTATCCATGTCGCAGGTGAGCATACATGGCTGTTCGATGGATTATACAATGGCAATGCGGTATTGTGAACACCTCCTCGCCATTATCACCAGCAGCCTTTGCACGTATGTCGCTCCCCCTCCTCCTGATTGTTTGTTTTCTAACCAGTTATTCTTGAAGTGTCAGTCGGGATAAAATTCACACACAATTTTATGGAATAAGCCTAGCTATACCTTGGCCATCCAAACAGTTTTTGAAATGAATCTTCATTCTGTTACAGAAGCACAAACCGACTCGATGAGCCAAACGCCACTTTTGACGAAGAAGCCTACAGTCAACAAACAGCGACCAGCAACCGTAAGTAATAAACAGAATGGTTAGGCTTCTTAATGCTATTGTACTCAAAGTGGGTTGTAATCCACCAACCCTAGAACAAGTCCTGTCAATACCACCTCAGTTCAGTTTGCACAATTATTAATCTTGCACCAACGTACTCTAATTTTGGTTGCTACTTCATAACATCACCTGCTCAAACAGAAAAACAACGTGGCACAGTGAAGACTGGTAACAAGGTAGCAAGCTGAGAAACTGTAACGAAGAAGAAACATTTCAAATGAAAGAAAGCCACAGACTGTGGTACTCAACCGTATCATCTAATGTTTCCAACCATCGCTTAGGGGGATCTCGTAGACCCTATCTTGAGACCGACTGAATTTGTTCCCTCGGTGGGATGTCACCCGTCTGGAAGACAGCTTTATTAGAGGGACAAAATTTGGGACTGGGGTCCTGTTTGATCAGGAAGAATGGTCGTTCTAGAATTAGTGTAGTTTGCTGCTAATCGGTTTGTCTGAGTTTTAATACCAAAATGTGCATGTTTATCAGTAGAACATCGCGGATACTGGCTTAGTTAAGAAGTCGTTGTGTACGAGATATTCTCTTTTATCCTCGACCGACTAACTACCGCACTTGATTTATTCGAAACAGGATGCGGTAGAAATGCGACATTCAGATAGATCATTCGTTACGGATCGAATTATTTCTAGAACTATACAGTCACACTTATCTTGAGAGAGCAGAATAATTCTGATCCCTCTAAATAGTAATGTGTGATACTCGGATTCTGCAAATCAGTCTGTCACTATGAGAGCCGAATGTGTGAGAGTAGGAAAAACGTAAATTGTTTTCAGTGTACTGAAAAGTTTTCGCATCTGAAGTTACACTTTGATGGAATTTATCAGCTGGATCATATATGGAGTCTTTACTTGTTCTGCCGCCTAACTGGAGTGGATTTTATCAGGTCCCTCTACTATTCCGTGGAGAACTGAGGGGCACACAGACAGTGTGCATCTAGAAGGGGATTAGAATCGCAATAGTTGTGAAATTCTCTGCATCATTTAGTCAGACTTTCGCGGGGGAAGCAGAAGTATACGTGAAACTAGAATGATCCCATATAATGGACTAATGATGGAAGAACGAACGTGCCCATAATAAGAATAGCACAATTCATATCTCTGTGCGTGAAGTCGGACCTTACCTCGTTGTCTATGGTCTGCAGTGACAGAAACGCGTGGGCCTCCAAATGATGTTAAGGAAACTAAAAATCAAACCTTTCTAATATAATTGACTGCCCAATAAAGTCTCATCGGTGAATGTAAGAAGTAAACCACTAGAACGGATACGTCGCATACAAGGAGAAAGAAGAAAACCTCATTTCTCACGTTTTAACATCTCTGACGGGAGTTCATTGCTAACTTGAACTCATTACCACATGTGATTAATTAGTGACATGACGAATGCATGAAAATCCTAACACACTGTCATCTACAATGCAAGGCTTCGGAGATGGGACCTGAAACAGCACATTGGTAGTATGCATTAAGGGATATTATCACCCGTCAAACGTGGTTTTTGAATCCGCATTTATTCACCTATTTGACGCTTCCCTGCGTAGTTATTGCAATGCTATCTTCGCATTCCACACGTCCTCAGTTGAGTCTTTGGCTCAATTGAAACAAATATCACATCCATTTCATGATAATAGTTTATTTGCAACAACCTTAAAAATTACGAGCTTCTTATATTACTTTTTTTTTAAAACCGTGATATGCGTGTTATTTCCCCATCAGGTGAACCAAGCTGATTCACTTCGCACTACACGGCTACCATAAGTATGCAGTTAGGCTTATTATCACCGTTTTTTAATAATTCCACCATGGGTAAGCCAACTATTTCACCTCATGGAGTGGCTTCCAAATAATAAAACTGTTTGATGGGATCGAACGATGTCATTGAAACAAAATCGTTACATTTATGCCTTATACTTTTTTCACATGCTGACAGTTCGAAGAATTACTTTCGAAAAAATGTGGTCCGTACACTGGAGAGCATTATCTGAAATTTAGACGGGAGATGGTGAGACATGTTGAAGTGTTCGGGAAAAGATCTTACTTCTCGTGTCGTTAGTTGGCGTTCTTATTATTTCATTCAAAGATGTTCTGAAAAAAAACATTTGTCAATTTGAACTGTTATTTTGAAAAAAGCAGTATCTTATCCCATCTGTGTGGGTCCAATTCCCGTTCTCCTTGAGTATACACTTTTCTTATAGAAACATGTAACCTTGGAGAAAAGGTAGCGGTCAGTAAAGCTTGCCAAGCTGTTTAAAGCTGAACGATAACGATAACGATGATGATATTATGAAAACATCTTTTGTTTGTGGGCTCTTATTACATTCACCGTAAAACGTGCGTACGAGTAAACACTTGCCAATCGATGGTAGGTGTAAAGTAACCTTCCTGTTCACGGCATTCGATAAAAATTTAGAAATAAGACAAGGATTATACAGCCGTCTTCTCGTCAAAAATCAACGGCCCATGTCCAACGTACCTTTACCTTGGTACGAAACTGATCGTAATTTTTAACACGGGTCCATTCCTAGTAAGGAATGATGAAACAACTGAACAACTGCCATCACTGACCTCAAAGCCGCGGGCACATGAGGAATCACTTACTAAGAGGAGTCAATCTGATAGCTCGATTAAGCTCAGTATCACATCGCAGAACAGCAACGCCTAATTGAATGAGTTCCGTTTCCGCTATAAAATGCACTTTCGCTTCCCGTAAAGTATAAAACGAAAAACGTGGAGACGTCATGGAGATGAACAAGGCTTAAGTTTGACGAACTCGCCTGGACATGCCGAAATCAGAAAAGAAAATCATTTATATACGAATGACTTCCTCCATTTCACTTGAACTCGTGTCCGAGTTGTGCCATAACACTGACAGGCGATTTGTTTACCTAAAGTTTAGCCGAACCACAGACACTGTTTGAAGCAATGGGTAGCTGGCGCCTTAAGTGCAATGTTAGTGGAACTCATGTTACTTTCAGACCTACCAGACCCAAATCGTCGATATAAGGGTCGAAGTCCCAGCTATTCAGACTTAATTCAACGCACAATATCTCAATATTCGTGATTTCATCGCTCTACATATTCCTCCCGGTTTATTTATACACTAATTTCACAGTACACCAATTAGAGTGAGATGTGATAACAGACAATCACATGAAAGCAGAAAGTCAACTTGTTTTAGTTTAGATGATATTGCCGGCGTGACTGTACTTAGTAGCTTTGTAAATTCTATTGGTTAGTAGGTCTGCTGACAAAACACAACTGGCTTAAAAAACTGTAGATCTTTGTATTCTACCGCTTTCACCAGATAGAATTTTGTTTCACCAAAGAAATACTACATTAGATCGCAATAAACCGCACTGTCTCGGTCTACTCACAACGTTTGTTTTCACGTTTCATTCATGGTTTCATCTCACTTAGAAGCTGCAAATAATGGGTAAATTCATGGTTCCCGTTTGTTTTGAAGGTCGGCGTCCCATTGCTTCGCCAACGTCTGACGCAACAGTTGCTCCAAAATGGGTCACCACAAACTCACATGCGCTTCTTGCAAATGCACGAAGAACAGACGGACAAGGAATGAAGATGCCACCTGGTGAAACTGTTAAGGGACCGTCAACTTTACCACAGAACAGTGCGCTGCCGCACGAACAACGCCAGCCTTGAGAAGAAACCTTGTAGCAGGAAATCAATCGGAAAGAAAACTATTTCTGTTCAATTTCGCACATCCCCGTCCATTCACCACTCGCTGATTTACCTATTGACCCCATTATGCACGGTATCCTTCATGCACTTGAATAGGGTATCGCCAGATAAAAAGAATAAACCATTTGTGATCAAAAATGGGACACCCATATTTTCACTATTTGCTAATAAAATAAATTATCACCATAGATGCTGGTGCTGGAGTACGGCAAAATGCTAGGTGAGGGGCGGACCGAAAGCAGACGTAGAAAGTTCACGGAACTGGAGACAAAAGGAGACGTTTGCCGGGGAATAAAAAAGTAGATTTTATCAAATCCCATCACTAAGGAGCCCAGTTCAGTTGTCTTAACTGATAACTGCCTCTTGTTTTTTCATATCGCTACCAATCTGCAGTACCCAACGGCAAAAAAATGGATATGCACATCTTCCGAACATGGATTACTAGGACGTACCCGGAAGTATTCGTTCATGTTGACAATACAATACTATGAACATCAATGAGGTCTGATATCAAGCATAGACGGCCTCCAATAGCTTCTACACGTTCTGTGCACGCTTATCCGTCTTCTATCTCATTATAGGACACACATCAGGTCGATGTGGCTTAAATAAGATATGGTCTATATCAGAGCTTCGCATAGGTGCACGGAAAAGGTATGGGTGCGGGCTAGCACATACAAAAAACATATATGGATGATCAAAAGAATTGATTCTAAGGACAACAATAGGAAACATGGTGTTCGCAAACTGCTGGGAGCCGATGGCTGGTATTGAAATCGTAGACTTTCTGAGCAATTCAGATCAAGAGCCCAAAGCTCCCCAGGGGTTCCAAGCCAGTGACTCGGAAGTTTGGTCCATACACACCCAGGCGGGAGCAAAGGAGATATGGCCTTAGTTAGTGGCGAGTCGAATTCTCCACTTGCTACCAGCGGACCGCTACAGTATTCTACGGCCAAAACGCTTGTTAGAGAATCACTGTCCCAGACACTGCTGCTGTCTGTCCGCAGCTGCATGTCAGGTCAGCATGACCCTAAGTTATTCATGGTTAACCGCCGATCTCCGGGTCGCAGCAGAGGAACACTCCCAGTGGCATAAAACAAAGAACTGAACGATGAGATTCGCTATGCGTCATGGTTACTGAGAAGCACGGTTCACAACTAAAGCCAGTGGCGTAAGTACTGCGGAACCTGATTAAAAAACTAAACCTCAAAGGTAAAATTTCAAGAAAATGTCCGCAGTGGATTAACTAGGGAATTTCGTTTCCATTTTATTTGCATACGACATTTTCGTTTCCCGATTTTATGACATGAGTATTATGCGCAATCCGATATTATATATAAATATATATATATATACATATAATACAAATTATGCATATATATGTACATATTAATGTCTATTCTAGACGCCCTCTTTGGTCGTTCCTAGGGTTAGCTTAAGTCAACTGGGACAGGACTGCTAAGGAATCACCGCTGCAATTCTTCAACAGGCTTTCCAAAGAACACCATCAACGCACACACCTGACGTAATAATTGAGACTCCGGTGTTTCATACTTGATCGAAGTGTTCAAGTATAAGAATATTTGGATAAGAAAGCCAACCTAATGAACGGCAGAAACTGGAAAGTCGGCCTGGTGCTTCAGGGGAAATCAGCGTTCGTCATCCACGATATCCCTTGTAAGCCATTTGAAATCCCTTCTTTCAGTTGTTGAACACCAATTGAATTCAATAGGCCAGCTACCCAGACCGAAATAGGTATCATCATCATCATTCGGCGGTAGACAGCAAGACAAGCCTTACTGACCACTGCCTTTTTCCCAAAGTTACAAGTTTTTTATAAAAAGAGTGAATAACCAAGGGGAACAGGGAATGGACCTACGCAGGTGGCAGAAGATAAGATGCCACTGCAGACAACACACGGAACACAGTCTATTCGTACAATCACACTCTTTCAATCATTCTGATTCGACAGAAAGTGACAACACGATCGCCACTGTTCGTGGTTCACTGTCATATCCTTCAGTGTCCCCAGCCAGCTAGTTGACGAGTCTTTCGGACCCCAATCACGAAGACGTGAGACACCTACTTTACCTAAGTTTGCTGTACATTTTATCATCCCACGTTTCCCCGTCATCTGTTGATCCCACATGGCTTCTTCCACTTCGTGGGAGAAACGAAAAACAGGGCATGGTATGGTTGACGAGTGTTCGCCATGCGCAACACGTGACCCAACCAGTTTCATACGCTGATATAAGGTATTTTGAGAGCCGTTGTCTGAGTTTTGTTATAAGATATGATCTGTAGAACAACAGGGCAACACTGGGAGTCTGGCTCCGTCGGAAGCCGGAGAGCGCTGCTCCAATCCATGCATCTATTAAATAAGAGCATGATATTTCTAATGCCTTTATTTGGACCGGTGCTCAATAAGTTTAGCCCAGATACCTTTGCTGGAATACCAATTGTCTCAAACTCACTGAAAGGTAATGAATACACCTATTGGCGAGTTAGGGAAATCAAATGTCAATCCTCTCGTCAGACTGTGATATTTCGTAAAACATTCATCAAATGAAAGCTCTCCACTTATTCGGTTACAATCGCTGCTGGTTTACGGCCGCTTATCCAGTGAACCTAACAATACTCTTATGTATTGAGAGCTTCATACACGAGCCTAAGAGCAGACTCAACAACTGTAAGTGTAATGAGTGCTGACACATCATAACACCTACCTGGATCAGAAATCAACACAGCTGTAGTGACTTCGTGCTGAAAATACCAATCGATAAGCGGAGCAAAAACGCCGCGTGCGAAAGTCGATGAGCGCCGAGAGACTAAATTAGCCGGCAGAATAATCGATCAGCAAGTGGCTCATCGAAGACTATTATAAGTTATTGGGTTTTTATTAATAAACAAACATGCTGCCTGCTCGACTTGGTCATTCTCAATAAAGTTCATGGGAACTGGAGATAGCGGCCGCGAAAAAGAATCGACTGAGGATTTGCGGCCGAACCATAGCAGGCGCCTCATTTTATTTACTGCGTTACGAAACAACAGGTTAGTGTACTGATGAAGAAGACCGGAAATCAATACCTAACGTGGAGCCCCGTTAGGTCTTAATAAATCAGGTCAGATAATGATTCAAGAAACACGTTTATTCATCAATTCGGCTACAGTTTCCTTATCTGTGACTTGTAAAAGTCAGGTGACAACTGCTCTCTAGTACTTAGCACTGGCGACGGTAAAGTCGACGCGCATCCTGCAATTAAAGCGCTCAGCAATGGAATGTAACGTAACAGGAAAACCAGCTGCCGTCATTCCGAAATTCGTTTCCGTAAAAGTCACGGTATCTTCCGCATACTATCCGACTTTACTCATATATCGAAAAACATATAATAGTTCATTATTTACTCTTCTTTTCTTGACTAGCGTAGGCAGCAGGCGCCCACTTGATAATCGATAGATGCACCGATGCACGTCTTCTGGATCATTATCTTGCGACAGGAGAAGATACAGACATCCCGTAGGTGACAAGAGCTCCACTGCTTGAGGTAAAAAGTCATCTATGACCTAGAAAGAACAAAAGAAAATTAGAGAGGAATCACCAGACAATACACCAAATTGATAACAAAGATTGAATACACAAATCACTTACAATTTATGGAGAGGGCTAATCAGCGCGAATATGTTCCTGACGTGTAAAACGGTGTTTGGAACTTGACCACTTGGTTCTTATTCCAACCTAAATAATAGTTTAAACAAAGTGAACGAAATCAGGATGATGATGACTAGTTGTTTCCATGATATCAGAAATTCACGGTGACTTCCAAGGGGCGCGATTCTGTACATTTCTCACTGACGTTTCATGGCTCTAGGTCGTCGGAAGTTCACGGCAAACTCCCAAAATGAAGTTTTGCCTCTTGACCTAAAACCTTCAGTCAAAAATTAAACGAAAAAAGTATGAGAAAAAAGCGGGAAAATCAAATTTATGGGACCCCGAGTGGATCTCGAACGCTATTACACCTTCAGCAGCACCATCTAGTAACGGTACCAAAGACCTAATCAATCTGCTGGCAGATTTTATGAACTACAAACCACAATGCGTTGATTAGAGTTGCACTCCCTTCCTATTATAAAACTGGCTGATTACGTGAACCTAGAATCCAACCGCTATCTGGTTCAGAGAATAGTATAGATCTAATCATTCAGGCTTCAGTTAATTAGACATTTACACCTTACGCCTAATTCAGTAGTGAGTACCGTGCTTCTGACAGATACGAGCACTTCGTGAGAGCCGACAGCTGGCGTATTTCACCTTACTGGAACAGCCATGTTTCTGGATTCCAGAGAAACAATCGTACACACAAATCAACAGATAGACATCACATCGCAGTCGTGAAGGACCTAAATTGTTGAGTTAAATGGATCCTACCCATGCTCATGAAAACTGCAGATAATAAGTGACAGTCAGATGAGATGCATCCGTTATTACCAGCTAGTGGCCAAATTGCTCCATCTTTATTAATGAATCCCAAACACATCCAACCAACAGATATCGTCTATACCTCGACTTCTCAGGGCAAATCGTTACCAACGGTGAAACCGATAGTGGATGTGTTAAATGGTCCATCTAGATTACAGAATCCCGAATAGAATTTGTCGAACTTAACATCAGTCGACTTACCAATCTGCAAATATGCAAAACTTGATCAGGGCTACTGAACGCCACACAAAACCATCTGCGAGAGACCCTGTTTTGTGCAATAATAATAAGAACTAGATTCTATTATCAGTTGTAAAATGAGACCGAAAAACGGCATATCTAGTTTTGATGAGTGCACACTTACATACCTCTCGGCCATGTAATCCTCCTGACCAGGTAGCTGCGATCCCAGACTTCGCCAGCTGATGTTCTTCGCGCGTGGTTGGGACATACGGCGGATTGAACAATAGCAAATCTACATGTGACCGCAACCGAGACAACAACGGAACAACTAAGGAGCATTGTAGTTGGTCATGTATAACACTTCCTTCGTGGCGCAGATTAGAACGAATCACATCTGCTGTTGCATGGCATGCCTTGAAAAGCGATGAGTTAAATATAATCGGAACTTCGTACGGCGTTAGATATGTCAATGCAGATGTGATATCGTGACCGAGAATCGATGGCATACAAAAAGCTGCTAATTATTCCACTTCCACTGCCGACTTCAATAGAGAGAGTGATAGACAATGATCGCAGAAATGACATCTCTTCTTCTAGCGCATCCAGGAACAAGAAAGAATCCTCTGAAGGAGGGTATACATGTTTATACGCAGGCGAGCATAAAACTTTGGTGTATGGGGTAAGCATCACTAAAATGGATGGTTAGAAAGGTTAAGTCCAAAGAATAAGTAAAAATGGTAAAACGGATTTCTGGATCGGAAAATATCGGCCGACTTACGGAAGCCCCATGAGGTTCTTTACTGCAAGTCCACTGACCGCGAATGCCAGTTCTATAAGTCAGTCATTTAAATAGCCGACTGTCTGCACCTAAACGCAGTGAAGACGTCAGTATTTTAAAAAAGAAGGGGAGATTAAAGTGTTGGCCAGCTCCAACGAACGGTTTAGACCTAGTGATCACTCTCCGCGGAAACACTTCCCAAATTGTGGATTTGATAAAAGTGATATGTGGGAGAAAGACAAATAAGGAACCCTTAAATAAATAAGTTACAGTTTTCAATTTATAGGGCCACTAACCCAGCGAGTGCACAGCATCTCAAAAGAAGCAAAATGCGTATAATGTATGTGGACTTGCGGAGAAACATGGATTTCTTATTCAGGATAAGTAATCCTGACCACACACTCTTTCAATCATTCTGATTCGACAGAAAGTGACAACACGACCGCCACTTTTCGTGGTTCACAGCCATATCCTTTAGTGCCACCAGTCAGCTAACTGACGGGATTTTCGAACCTCAAACACGAAGACGTGAGACGCCTACTGTAGTTAAATTCGCGATGCAGTACCCCATTCCGCATTGCAACGTCAGCTGCTTACCTCCGCACGGCTTCTTCCACTACGTGCGAGGAACGCAAAGTGTGGCGCGGCTTAATAAACGAGTGTTCGCCATACGTAACACGCGATTCAAGCAACTACCTGCTATGCATTAGTGGGAGTACAAAACGGACAGACAACACAAGCCCTAGTCCTCTGAGACTATGAGCACAATCACAACGGGCGTCGAGCCTATGACAGCACAAACACAAATTGAGGACAACACGGCTGGATACGCAAGGGGGTGGAACTAACCCGTAATCGCACAACGGTTAACACGATACTGGAACCACAGTATACGACGCGCACGATTCAAGCTAGGTCTCCCACTAGCTGAACACGGAAGACAGAGCCCCACGAGTTACGTGTATTGACACACAGCACGACGGCCAGACAGTGAGCCGGGAAAACGTGTCTCTAAGTTTGGGACTTCACCACTTATATAGTCTTAGGGCAGGCCGGGCGTCCGACCTTGCGAATTAAGGCGAAAGTTATAAACCTGACCAATTAGCGTGCAGCAATGGAGTGCATGGCGATAATTTAATTAAAGGTGAAACCTAAAGTAGCTGAAAATCAGGAAAACGATACGGTTTTAGGAAAAGATAATAACAAAAATAGAGTTCTTGTAAAAGATGAGGGGAGACATGGCCTTCTCCCCAACAAAATCTACTAAGCTTCTTACGTTGAGATAACGTGTTCCCAGAACCGACACCCAATGCTAGGCTCCCAACCTCTATATTACTCACCTGGTCACTTCATTCGACCCTAGCAATACTACATTGACAACGGTGACCAAAGAACTCCAAACAGCAAACATCTGCGATACGCATACTTCGTGCCTCGTAACAACAGAACTAAGCATTCTTTGACACACTACACAGGAACTTCCAAATTCAAGGAAATGTCAAGCTGATATCACAGGTACTTCCCTCCCAAAACTCGTAAGTCATTTTCCATCATCTCGTCCATGACCAAGTTGAACATGAATTGAGAAATGGGACACAATTTTCTAACACGGCTAGTCATTTCGAATGAACGTTTTAGTTCATCGTATACCCTCACGCGACCACAAGTATGCAAGTGCAATGCTCATAGGCGGTTTATGAACTTCGCCACTGTGGTGGAAAGCACTGGACAGCGCTGTCTGGCACGCCGAGTCAAAGACACCCTTCAAGTGGAAAAGGACTTCGATTGCAGAGCTCCAGTGTACGGTGCGTTTTAAGCGACTGCCGGAAAGTGAACAACTTGTCGATGCAATCTCAACCTGGACGACATCCGATCCGCTGTTGGCGGATGTTGCTCTCGTGAAGCGGTGGCAAACGGTACAGCAATATATTAGCGAACATCTTATTAACTATTGCAATTAAACTATTCCCACGATGTTTGCTACAATCACTTCGTGCGCCATTCATGATAATGAGTACAACCAGTGACTCGTCCCTCGATAGTGGATTGCACTGCTTGTTCTGAATATCACGAAGCAACAGAAGTAGGTAATTTTGTCATTACTTCTCCACCAAATTTAAAAAGAACAAGGGGAAGTTCACCGGAACTGAATGCTTTTATCGTCTTCAAAAGTCGAGTGCTGGACTATTTTTTCACATCCCTTAAGGGATCAAGAGGCATTCCCCAACGATTCGAAGCTGCGCACGTCGGAATAACTGTATTAACGTGCGGCCGACTGAGCCGATTCTTGCGGTGTTCATTGCAACAATCGAGTCCTTTTTGTCCGCCATGAATGAGCTCTCCACCTCCATCGCACTCGACTTCGGTAACCGAACTTCGCTGTTCACCTCTCTTCCGTATTGGCTTAAATAACCTGACTTTTATTTGAAACCAATGTTAATTTCATTTTCTCGGCTATTTCGACCCAGCGCTTTTCACGGACGTTGCACTCGCGATTCCTCGTTTTATCAAACTTTTACTTTCCGGCTCTTCTGCCATTTTGACGTTGCCTGCGCATGCTCTCCTCAAACATGCTCAACTGTTCACCACTCTCGACTGTATTTTTGTCGTGCCGATCGAGCGTTATGGTTGTCAGTATTTTAATCGTACAGCGCCGTCATAAAAACATGTAATTTTTCGTAATGGCTTAGCCAAGAAAAAGTAATACGAGCACAGGATTGAGACAGCCGGTCTTACAGGCTAATTGGTCTGCTGACATTTCAGGGCTTGGTGAACCCCACATTCAGGAAATAAAAGGTTTCCACTGGACAAAGGTGAATCACGACAGAAGTAATAAATCCCGTATGTAATTAGATATATGCATACACACATGCAGCATGCGAAACGCGTCGACTCCGGAGACTTCAGCTGATCAGGGGTCTGAGAAACGGCCGCGAGCAGCGGCGGTCGAGGACATGTAAGAAAGTGAAGGAGGCTGCGGCTATCGGTAATCGTCGCAGCCATAACCAACTGATTAGGAATACTAGAAACGAAGAGTAAACGGAGTGACTAAGTAATTCGACGGCATAGTGATCCGCCCTTAAGACCGCCTGGCAATTTGGGCCTACAGTCACGGTGTGCCCTCCACCTGCAGGTGAACCAATACATGTAGATTCCAGGTGATCAGGGAGGTAGGTTTTCTGAAAAATCATGAGGCGGCTGGACCAGATGGATTGTCGCCATCCGCCTTCAAGGATGGTGGCGAAGTGTTAACATTGAAGTTGACAAAACTGTTGAGATAAATCTGCAGCAAAAAGATTCCAAAGGGCTGGTGTGAATCAGTAATTATAACGATTTACAAAAAAGGCGTTAGATCCTCGTGCGAAAACTTCAGAGGAACTAGTTTAGTAAGCACTAAACCTTAACTGCTCGTGTGCATTGTCCTCCGCCGGTTAATTAGCACTCACGAAGGGTAAATGCGTGAGAACCAAATCAATTTTCGTCCCGGTCGAGCTTGTGTAGAGTAAATTGTTACCTTGCGACAGATCATAGAACATGGGCAAGTGTTTCGTAGACCCATGATTTAAAATCAACGTACGATTCAGTTGATCATGCAGTTCTTTGACGCTGATTCTCAAGGAAGAGTGCACCTCAGAAATTCATTTAACTTATCAAACATCTGTAATGCGAACAGCCGAGTCCGCGTTTATGGCGATCGTCCACCAGAGTTCACCATGAGAAGCGGTGTCCGTCAGGGTTGTCACCTTTCACTTTTTTTTAAACTTTCCCATTGAGATGGTTATGGAGATAGTTTTGACCTACCGTGACAATGCCACCACTGACGTTTGCTTAGGCAGGAATATTTCTGACTCATAATATGCGGAGAATTTTGTGCTATTGGGTGAAGGTTCAAGTGGGAAGCAACTCTTTTGCAATTGTCTGAACGATGCTGTAGATGTGACTGGCATGCATTTTTCAAATTATAAGTATAAAATGCTTTTTACAGGGCTGTGCTGGCTCGAAGTCGAACCTTGTTCCTGTGAAGAAACAATTGGGTAAGGGGGATAGATTTAGCCACTTGATTGGTTGTACCTCACCTGGTGGGTGTATATCGGATGAAGTGTCTTCGCGCATGCAGAAGACCCGATAGGTAGTTGCTAATTTGAGGCATCTGTGGCGTCGGAAAGACATCCGGTTCTTGATCAAAGGTCGAGGATACGGAACAGTTGGAGGTTGGTTTTGCTACATGGATCCGAAACAAGGGCATTGAGAGCGAAAGATAAATGAAGACTTTCGGTGTTTGAACACCACCGTCTTCATATTATTGATGGAATATGGTGGGAGCCTTTTGTGAGTACCCAAATAGTCAGGGGCTGAAAATTTTCTCCGAAGGACTGGTTCGTATAGATGCCGTTAGACTACCGGGTTCGGGTCCACAAGATTCTTCGAATTCATGGCTGGAGACAATAGGCGACGTGGCTTAGTGCCAGAGTCAGTCTGGTTCTCGCACTGCAAACTATTCATGATCTGTATGTTCATCATCATCATCGTTCTGCGTTAACGGGCAAGGCAATCCTTACTCATCGCAGCCGCTTCCAAACGGATACCAATGTCAGTAAATACTGAATATCGAAAGGAAACACAGAGTGAACCTGCACAAGATACAAAAGATTATGAAGCTGCTTTAGCCAACACATGGGACACATTCTGTTAAAATGCAATCCTTCAATCATTCTGATTCGGCAGAATATGACTGCATGATCACCATTGTTCGTGGTTCCATGCCTTATCCTTTGGTGCCACCAGTCAGCTAGCTGACGGATTTTTCGAACCTAAACCACGAAGACGTGAGACGCTTACTGTAGTTGAATTCCCGGCAAAGTTTCTCTTCTAGAACTGCTGCTGAATGCAATAGGGTCGATTTGACTTAGATTACCTGTCGAGTTAGAGCGTTGTTTCGACTTGCGACGCAAACTTTTTCGGAACTTCGTACTAAATAAGAATAAATTATCATCCGCACACAATTGGGGAAGTCTTTCCCCGTTATCTGTTCGCTCAGCAGGCAAGGCGCACCGCCCGCACAGACAGGACTCCGATGGACTTAGTTTTCCAACTTGTGCATTAGAGTCACAGAAACTTTGCACTTTTGAACAATAGTGACGAATTCGTCATAAAGCTGGTCTTTTTGCATTTCACTGCTGCAGTCTGTTGGGTCATATGCCGATGTGACAAATAAACTACGCTTAACACTACTATCTTTTCGAACTCTGACTGACCCCTGCAGTCTCATGGCACACAAGCGACTGTTGACTTGGATCCAGTCATAAGGGGATGCTTTGGCTTTTTCAGTTAGCACTATTTCTACGCCCTGTCGACTCAGCTTGAGCTGCTTCGACTCCTGAAGTGTGCAGGAAATACCTTGACGGAACATTCGGCGCAGTCAGTTGAATTACCATGCTCAAATCCTGGATTCGTGTTTCGCTCACGCAGTAGACATCAATCAACGGGACTGCATCAAGATGGCGCCGCAATTTTTTGTCTTCTGATTCGACCTTGCGCAAAAGTCTTACATCGTTGGTGTACGTTAGGCAGTGCGGTTGGGCGCCAAAGGCGAACCGTTTAAGTAGACCAGTGGTAATGGTTCCAAAACAGAACTATTTTGAACACCGGCAGCAACCTGGAGCCCTGACCGGTATTGAGAATCTCTAAGAAAACATTTTCCTTTACAGAAAATAGGTAATCCATCGAATCGACACATTTGGAATCCCGCAGCGCTTATCATTAAAAGCAGCAGTTCGTGAGGCGCTTTATCGAAGTCTATGAATACGCCGTCCGCGAGATACTCATTTGCTATGACATTTGCCCCATGTCCCTTGAGTAGCAGCAAGTTCGATATGCAGGACCAAGTGTGGTGAAATCCATGCTGGGCTCGAAACAGGTGCATGACATTTTAAATGGCTACGGATTTGCACCGACGCCAACCGCTCCATCACCTTACCTACAGCGCAGCTGAGACTGGCAGGAAATCACTACCATCGTCCCAGAGTTGCGTGCCTCTAAAAGGAGTGAATACACAAACGGAACAGAGAGTGAACCTACACAAGTGGGTAAAGAAAATACCAGTAGCTAAGATACGGAACACAGTCTAACTGAAAAAATGCAATCCTTCAATCATTCTGATTCGGCAGAATATGACTGCATGATCACCATTGTTCGTGGTTCACTGCCTTATCCTTTGGTGCCACCAGTCAGCTAGCTGACGGATTTTTCGAACCTTAAACACGAAGACGTGAGACGCCGATTGCAGTTTAATTCCCGGTGCAGTTTCTCTAGAAAACCACACCTCGTGTGATTTGGCGTCTCGGTTTTTATTATACTAGGTTGTCATTCTAGCATTTTTAGATAATGTGAAAGCTTTTTCTTTGTCAGAAATATTCGCCTATTATTTCTGAAGATCTAATTTCGACTTGCTCTGTGGCTGACTATATTGCTTAGATTGTCAGATTTCCAGCTCTGACCTGATCCAACTTTCAGAGCTGCAACAATGCAAAACGCAGATTCCTTCAAATAAAGTTTTCTCCAGTTCTGTTGCCAATCGTCCAGTGGTTAATGAAAGGAAACGGACCACGGCGCACTTGAAAACAAACGGCGAAAATAAGTTACACCTAGATGTGAGCAACCCATGTTCTGTAGTACTCGCAAACCTATACCAGACGGCGCCCAAAAACCATCAATTTTGCGCGGATGATGACAAACCTTCAGAAGAAAGTTCAGTCACTGGAAGACACTTTTGCGTTTAGCCCCAGGGATAAATGTCATGGAACCTTCATGCTCTTCCACATCTCAAGGCCTAATATTCACATGTCGCCTTTTGGATTCAATCACCACTGAAGTTCGAAAACGTACTGCAGCAGCCAAAAGCGCCGTTGTGTCCAATGTTCCCGATCGCCTTCCCCTAGAAATGGTTAAGTCATGCATTCTTAACGCCTGTGGTATGGCTCATCGCAAGTGCAATTGCATCAGATTAAGGAAAATGTTGCGCCGCTAGGGTTGCCCCCTACCTTTCCAATTTCCAGATGAGTTCATGGCTGAACAACTTATCAACAATTGTCAAATTGTTGCCAAGCCGACTCCATTTAGCAAAATTAAACTATTTATTAACAAAACTCCCCTACAAAAGAAGATTTCTCGAGAAGCGAAAATAATTCCTGTAACACCCGTATGTTCTCAGCCCCCAAACCCTCCCACTCCCCAATATTGAGTCCCATAAGATGTTGTAAAACATCTCTGCCCGTGACCCCCGCAGCACCTGCGGTGAATCTGGATCTGATCATCTCTCCCTCTCCTACACAACCTCCGAGTAAAAGACATCATCTGGTGCTACCTCGAGATACCTCCAACCAGGGATCTGGCAAGTTAATCCTCTCCCCACTATTAGCCTCAGCATACCAACCGATCCCTCTAAAAGGTCACCTCGGCAGCCTTCTCTTGCACTGTCATCCCGTTACCACAAAGTCTAACAGTCTCAGCTCTCTAAACCCCGTAGGCTCCAGACCCACCACGCCTACCCAAACCCGCCTTTCTTCTGTACTACCCCAGTGTCTATCACCTTATGCAAACCAACATAACATTTATCCCTTTAAGGGAAACCCTAGCCACTGCCAGAATACTCATATGAGGACCCCCAAGGGGCATCCAAGACTCTATCACCCACTTTGGGCCCACTCCCCGGGAAAAGGATCACTACTCGCCCTCGTAAACCCAATCCCATTCCGAGGAAGTCTAAAACCCATCTTCCAAATGTCGCATTACTCATAACGTCCATGCCTACATTCCCCCCACTGGCTCCTCAATCCCTACTGCAACACTAACTACCAACCATAGTCAACACCTGCGGATCACAAGTTTCATCTTCAGAAGCCAACCGTTCCCTCCGTTAGGGTTCCTAATAGCCCTCTTCCTGCTGGCTTCACGCGACCCACTTCAAGTCGTCTTAAGCAGGGCCCCCTCATGACTGCTGACCAGCGCAATACTGATATTCTCGCTGCCTACACGGACCGGTCATCTCCCTTCACTAGGCTTTGGAGCGGGAGGATCAAGAAACCAATTATTCCTTCCAACGGGTTCTTTTTCCCAGAACCTGCGACCGTCATGTCCCCATTCCTCATGGGCTTCCAGCCACCATAGCTCACCAACCATTCTTCAACTCTCATTGCTCATACACACCTTATCCCCAGACATCACCACTGGTTCCCAGGCTTAAAAACCCTCCCACAGGCTGCTTTACTCCCGGCGGCAGCTGTCTCTCCCATTCCAACCAGTTTTATTGGGAAGTGCTTTTCCCCACCAGTAGATTCGTCTCATAGGCCTCACCAAAATTTCCAGTCAAAACCAACGAAACGACCAAGTCGTACACATTTCTGCTCCACTGAATTTTACTCCCCAACCCACCACAAGCATTCAGAAAAATTAACACTGCCACTGGTAACCATAACGACAACGTCCTCTCTGGCTGAGTGTGACTTTGATGGACTATATTGCCCTGGTGTAGTATATACCGATATGCCGCCATTCTGACTTGGGCTGGCAACCTCACTCAGACGATGCAACACCCTTCCAAATAAGGGAGGTCACAAGTAGGAAGGAAACCCAGTCGAAAACTGAATGAAAGTCAAAATGATCCTCCCCAGTTGTCAGTGTTTCTACTAAATGCCCGTTCTCTATTGGGAAAAATAAGAGCTCTTTGTCTGTTAGCACTCTCCTCAAAATGCGACATTTTACTAATCGCCGAGACTTGGTTAAATGACGACACTCCGGACGATGCAATTGCCATTCCTACTTATTAGTTATTCAGAAAAGGCCGCCCAACTCAAAAATGGGGCGGCCGTCTCATTATGCCAAGGCCTCCATTAAATTGCGTTCGGGATGCCTTGTGGCTTAGGGGATACACTGTTAAAGAAAACCTCCCGATGGGATGCGTATTCCGCCCACCAGGCCCCTGTCGGAATGATTTCCTATTCCTAAATGAGGCAGTTAACTAGTTATCCACCTTACCAAGTCCCAAAATCGTGGCGGGAGTCTTCAACACTCCAGGCATCTGCTAGTCAACTTTCACCGTTCCAAACTCCTTGCTCCCGTTTGTTACTAACATTCGGCAAGGTGGATGAATACAACACGTAGCCTACCCGAGTAGAAATAGAGATATCCTTGACTTTATCTTTGCGACTTGATTAACGCACGTCCGCACATCCGTTGGAAGTAGCTTCCCTGGATGCGATCATCTGCTTGTCAGCTGCACACTTATACTGCCCCTCCATAGTAGCATGCCACCACCAACCTCCAGGTCCTTCTTTAGAGCAAATTGGGGTCGCCTGCCAACTCTGCTGCGCAGTATTAATTGGGAATCCTTCTTCCTAGCAAGTAAGGTGCAAATGGCAACTGACAAAACTTGTTCAATCCCTCACAAATGTCTAGACAGTATCACGCTGGAGCAGACTCAATCGCCTCCCAAAATAAGAAAAGCTATGACCGACTAAGCTGCAAAATCGCAAAACTTCAGAAAAGCTTCCTTGGAAGCATAGACTTTTCTTTGTTTCTGCGACTAAGTCACCTGTCAAAACGACTGGAAACGATAATAGATTCCCGTTGTAAAATTCAAGAACTATGTGCTTTAAACCAGCCCAACCCACAAGCATCTTCGGCACAACTAGTTAAATCAAGAGCAAACGACGGCAGGTTCTCGGCTACTTCTATCCACCAACTCACCTACAATAACAATTATCTCAGCAACCCCCAAGAAATCGTTAAAGCATTTGGCAGATTCTTTGTCTCATCCCTGATAACTGATGGCAATCTTCCAACCCGTATCTACTATGCCTGACCTCGGAAGCATTCTCAAGGGTATCTTTCCTACCGAAAGAGGTAGCTTCATTAGTGAAAAAACAAAGGTCAGCTATCACCCTGGACCAGACTGGTTACCTTCAGCCACCTTTACACTAGGCTGGGGAAATATTTCAATAATGTTGACAAACTTATTGAACATCGTACAAAGTGGCACCTTTCCCTCCTGTCATAGTTCCCATACATACGAAAGGCACGCGATTAGACACAGCCAACTATAGACCAATTAACCATAACCCAATTGCCTCTAGAATCATTGAGCGCTTGATTAAAAGGCAGCTCACCACTTACTTTACTAACCACAAACTTGTTAACAGTGGTCAACATGGTTTTCTCCAAGAGAAACCTTGCGCTGCGTGTATGACTGATGGCTTAGATAAAATCACGACGGCTGCCAACGCCGGAAAGCCGATGATAGTAGTTTATTTGCATTTGACAAAAGCTTTTGACAGAGTACCCCATCAAAGCCTGATAAAAAAGATCAACTCCCATGGAATCACTGACCCTATACTGTCATGGTTTACGTCCAGAAATCAAGTGGTAAAAGTAAATGGTTTCACCTCCCGTTCCAGACCAGTAACAAGTGGTATAATTCAAAGCAGTGTACAGGGCTTCCTGCTGTTTCTTTTGTACGTAAATGATGTCTTCAACATTGTACGGAACGGAGTTCCCTTTTTGTTTGCCGATGACATCAAAATGGTTTACAATTTCCAGCCTGAGGCTCTGGCTTCTATTGTCGCCGAAGTAACTCAAGGCTTTTTATCCCTCAACACTTCAGCAAACGAATGGACGATGAAGCTCTCAGCCGAAAAAAGCTGCGTCCTATGCTGCAAGTGCACCTTATCCACAGGAAGACTTACAATAGGTGGTCAAGTCATCCCCATGAACAACAAGGTTTGTGACTTGGGTTTAAACTACTGCAGCTTCAACTTTTCGCAGCACGCACTCACTCAAGTTGCTAAAGCAAATAAAATAGTTGCGCTGCTACATAGGACTTTTAAGCTGAACGAGAGTAAACTAAACCCCTTCAAAACACACGTCCGACCCATTCTAGAGTATTGATCTCTAATCTGCTCCAGCATGAGATAGCGCGACAGATTTGCAATCGAAAGCATTCAGCGTGTATTTACGAAGCGGCTAGTGGACACTTCGTCAAATCTAAGTTACAAGGAACGATGTTCAATACTGAATTTCGAACCTCTGCGGCTTAGGCGTGCAAAGGAAACTTATTATTCTTCAATAGTCTCATCAATGGTGACAGCTGCATTTCAGCCCCTCAGTTCAGAAATCAAACTCACTACTCCCTTCGAAACGCAAAGCCCGTCCTCACAACTGAAATAGCACAAACAAGCATTAGAGCAGGCTGTTTTATTGTCAAATATTGTTCGTTGTCGAACTCATTGCCTCAACAGTTGCCTATCCTATCGTCGTTTAAAATCGCCTTCAAAAACGGAGTCCGTAAACTGCTGACTTTTCAAACTCTTATTCGTATATACAAGCTTTATCTCTCGAAGAGACTCGGGCATACGAAGTTGGTTTAGGATTTTAAGTTACCACAGTGGAGCCTCCAAAACTTGGATCTCAGCCCACAACAAAAAATAACATGAAGTTCCGTGATAGCAGAAGGATGCTGGATCCTGTGACAGCTACAATCGCGATTAACCCTCTCTATATAGATCTCTCCCCTGGTTCCTTTACACATAGATTTTTCTGGCCCTTATTTACTATGTCAACATAAGAGATCCTGTCATTATGCTGGGTATTACCGGAACTAGTTTCTCTCTTTGTAGACATTTCGTCAGAGAACACACTCGCGGTTCCCTTTATTCTTCCAATCTACTCATTTTATTTCCAGTCAACTCAAATCATGTAGACTCATTTCCCGTAAGTACCCAGCATAGTTTCGTCAAAAAGATATGTCTACGTCACATAGACTATCTGATTCGCATACGCAACACACAAGTATGCTTTAAGAAGCATTCGTTGAAGGAAGCAAGACAAGGCGTTGACGATAAAGGAGCCATACGTACAGGTCTGTGTTTTACGGTATAAGCCACCATCCTCCGTGTGCTTGCTTATCCCCGCTTTTGTTTCTTTAGTCCTTGCGATAACCCAAATGACTGCGACAGGTTTGCCTTAGCATCTCAGAACGTGAAGAAAACAGACCACCCCAGCAGTTGCGAAAGACATAGAACGCGTAAGATTAAGTTTAGGCGGAGAAACTATTGAAAGTACCTATATGGGCTCAACCATCCTTGTGTTAGAAAAAGAAAAGTCTCTGCTGGCTCAGATTGAGCTCAGCAACTAAAACACACTCGCGCTGCGAAGAAATGGGCCACTTTCTACAATGGATATATATGCCATCAGCCCAGACCTGACCCTGCGAAAGGGGGTATCCCACATTGCCCTTGTTCGGTAGTTAAGCATCTGGCTGCCTTGTTGGGCGGTCTGAGGGAGTAGCGCATCGGACTGTCCACTTATGCTTCATCACCCACCCTGTATTTTTCAGCACACCCTTGTCCCTCCAAACCGCACGCCCGGTACGTAAGCTGACGTCTAGAACTGATCATGATCAGCTATAACTGGTTCCCTGTAGAATGTAAACCAGGCCCGCGGACAAGGCGAGTTCCACAAACAGAACAAAAACTGATTCTATTCCCGTACCATTGCTGTAGCCATCCCATCAGGCCACTCTAATCTGCATCTGCGCGGATGTCAGAAGATGAATGGGGGACGCGCTGCAAGTAAGGACCTTGAAGCCTAGGACTGACTGCGCCATATACCCTGTAGAGAGCAAGCAGACGGTGTTTGTCGCACACGTCCCGTCAACGGAAACCTACCCCCTGCGTATTTCAAGACAGTCTTCGGGACGGTAATCTTTGTAAGAAACTTACTATCATCGCTGTTTATATTTTTTGTTTAATCACCTTGACACCAGCTGCAACAAATTCCTGACTGCCATCTCTCTCCGGCTCTTCTCCAGGCTCGCCGATGACCACAGATGCAACGCAAGCCCTCGCTGAAAGCTCCACTCCATCCGATGCGCAGGTTACCTATTCTTTTTGGGAAGCTACTATCCGGATATGACGCTCTAGTACCCGGTTGCGAAACCGTAATGACAAACAAATTCACGTGCCTCACCTCAGATGAACCATTACGATTGACCAAAAACAGTTACTAACACTACTGAAATGCCGCGCGATATCCAAACTTCCAGACCCCTACCACCGCAGAACGCCATAATCTCCGATACTGAACAAGGACAACACACAGGTCATTCGTGGCAAGTGTATTTGAGGATTGACTATAAATCTTACACCTGCTGGTTTTCTTCCCGTCAGACATCACAATCCACCCCCGGCCGCATAAGTCCAGCGACCATTTTTGTAAGTTCCATTTTCTCTCTGTCTACAATTCTTCATATACTTTTGCCCCGTAAATTGTTTGACGCAAACTTGAAGGTTTCCCGCTGTTTCACCTTCAGCATTATTTTGACTCTTAACATTCTTCATCCACCGTATATTATATCCAGCGTGACTTTGACTCTTCTTCATCCCGTTATCACATCCATATTGATTTTCATCTTCACCATGTTACCCTCCTGATTTATGATGAGCCCGACCAGTTGACAACACCGACCACTTCCTCTCAGCAAAATCATGCGCCGGCGATTCGCACCTTTAATGCGTTTAAACATGGATTGACTTGCAGTGCGCGACTCACAGTCAGCCCCAGAAAGTTTCGGTGATGTATTCTCTAGCTCCGATTTAAAGCCCGAAAACTCGTGTTTAGCCAGTTATTGCAGGTTATGCTCGTGAGGGCGCAGATACCGCATCTTCACGACTAAATATTTGTTTTACGATTTCCACTGCGCAATCTTTGTGTAAATTTGATCCTGTCATGCGCATGTCTCTCGAATTTCGAGAAATATACCCGTTAACATTGTTATGGTTCTTTGCTGTGAGTTGTTCTCCCTGTTTTCTTTTGCAATTTAGAGTGTTATTAGGGTGTTAATGTAGTATTTTAGCATAATTTGAACCGTTTTCCCAGTTGAAAATATTCCCTAAATTTTGTTTGACCATTAACCTCTGACCTCATCCCTCATTGACCCTTCTGTCAATATCTGCTTCAAGCCTGGACCGTCACATATTCAACTCCTGCCTGGACCTATATTAAAGGTCCTTATGCTGCTAACCACATATTCTACCCGTTTATCGATCTACTTTTAAAAGCAACTTCGCCAATAAGCCTGTCTATTTACCTTCTCACCTTTACGCTCCCGCAATTCTTGACACCATCCCGTTGTCTTTCACCAAAAGTATATAGTCTCAAAGACATTTTGCACGTCCTTGACTTTCTACAACCCGCACGATGCCTTTGCCAGCCGAACCAAAGTGACGTCAGCGTCGCGCCGTAGTATTAAGAAAACCCTTGAAACCTCCGATTTCCACTAAAACATGCTCAGTTCCGCTTATTGATATATTTAGTAATTCTGGTCCCAAAACCCTTGATGTCTCGAAAAGACTAAGGGACCTAAAAATCAAAATACAACAGATCCAGGACCTGTCAATGAAAATGTCCCAATTAGTCAGCTCAGTTGACCATTCCAATGAAAATAATGCCAGAAATTTGGCTGCCACAGGACGCCTTTTTGACTCAGTAACTAAGGAAGCTCACAAACGTATTGCGAATGCAAAGAACGCCGTTGTCTTTAGTGTACCCGACCACCTCCCACTGCCACTGGTCTAATCTGCCATTCTCAATGCTTGCAGCATGACCCATCACTCCTGTCTGTGTTCTAGGTTCCGAAGAAAATCCCCCAAGCATAACTGTCAGATTTTATTTCAATTTCGTCATGAAATTTCTGCTAAGGAGATTATAGCAAACAAGGCGAACATTGCCAGCTATACGCCTTAAAAAAATATCAAGATCTTTACGGATTAAACTCCGTTCCAGAGAGATATATTACGCTCACTAAAGTTTACCGCAGCTTCTCAAGTTGGCGGGACTTAGGTTGTATCCGGCGCTCTTCCTCTGACCACTGCGCTGCCAGTTCAGGTTCCTCCTAATGGGCCAAATCCCGAGCCCATTGCCAAGGTTTCAACCAACCTACCTTTTCCCTGTGACAGCCTCCATCGCCCCACATCTCAGGCTATCCCGTGCCCGGTGACCACTACCGGGACCAAAATACAAAACCCATCGAAAACTACACCTTAGGCAATTTGCGTAACCAACTTCTCCCCTACTTACGCCGCTCAATTTATTGTCCAATCTCTTTACCCCAGAAATCTGGTATTAGTCTGTCTGACAATAAATCTAATGATGGCAGTGGCACTCCATCTTTGCGTATACCTGCCGCAAAAGTGCTGATCCCTCGACATCA
>LUCM01008148.1:460040-491441 GCA_008360955.1 Fasciolopsis buskii | reverse complement strand
AATAATGGAAATGTCGTCGGCTTTGAGCAGTGAGGATTGATGTGATATGCTTGAATAATATACATTTAACGCTGGTAAGCCGTTGTGGAACAAAAACGGGTTTTTTTGCTCCTTTGTTTGCTTTTGTGGGCTTAGCAGATAGGGATTACTGGTATGCTGATAGCCGCGATTGCCGAGACGATGATTGGGGTGATTTTCGCGGTAGACGCCGGTAGCGGCATCTGGAACAGGGATCTAAGTTTGAGTGCCTTCGTGGCAATTTGATGTCAACGTGGTGAGAATGTTGAACACGGGCGGACAGTTCCAGTAGTAAATCTGTGCAACTGGGAGGACTTGTTCGCTCAAAGAGTCACAGGATTTGTGGATCACGTTATGTGGCCCCGACACTTTGACAGACTTGCAACGTTGGTGATTCATGAGGGTTAGAAGCAATGTTCACTTCCCCGTGGAGCAGATCGTATTTATCCGTTCTGTGATAGTTGATCTAGGCCTTGGGTCAGCTTGGTTTCACGGTGTGTTGAGACTTGCAAGGATGGGGCCAGAAACTGATTGGTAGCCTCCTGGCGAGACACGAGTGCAAATGCACATAACTGGAACGGGAAAAAAGAGAGATAGCAGACTGGAGGTATTCCAGCTGAGGGTTATGGTGCGTGCAAACCAAATAACGAGACGTCGTGAATGTTGTGCAGAATGAGGTACCAGGTTATGCCGAATTTCTTGCTTGAAATGGTCTAATTGTTAAATGCATGCAGAAGAAAGGGCTTAGATAGGGACATCAAATATTAGTTTGACAGCAAGTGAGAATGTGATGTCTTTTTATATACGTTGCCACATGCGCACTAAACGAGATGGAAAGTCAGGTGAGAAATTGCACCGGCTTGTTTCATTGACGGAGTTTTCTTTCTATACCTACAATGATTTGTACTTGCGGAGACCACTGGGAATAAAAAATGGCTAGAACTTGTTGAGCCGGTTGAGATAAGCCTTCGAGCGTTATATTCAGTCAATACCCCAGGCCAGATTCATGAGCTCTTTCTATTGGAGTGTAGCGATCATGCATGTTTAGCAAGTTTTGTACGGTTATTGCCTTCCTAATTTCGTTTTTAAAAGTGACGGAGGCAGGAGAGTTCATTCTTACATGAAGGGGTAGTTTATTCTACAGGAAGGAATACTTGATGAAGAAGTTTTTCCTAGGTGCTGTCCTCGCCATGGGAACTGACACCAAGAACTCAGCTCGACGCAATCCATAGGGAGAGTTATTTCTTACTTGGGGTGCAGAGATGCACACATTTTTACCAATAACCCTGTGAAAAAAGAAGAGGTTGATGTGAACTCGACGCAGCCATAAGGGATCGAGGTGTAGTAGAACATTCTCAATCTCCAGTCTGTCACACTGCCGCACGTTGGAACACACGGTGGAACAGTAGTCCAGGATAGGTCTTACGTGGGTTTTACGCAATAACAACTTGCTTTCTTGGTTTCTAAAAGTTCTGTGCACCAGCCCGATTAGTCTCCTAGCTTTCGCAACTCGTATCCCTGTGTTTTCTGAGAAGTTGAATGTGCTGGAGTAATGCAGACTCAGGTATCTGACAGTGTGAGGGGAAGGAATGACTTCTTGGTTAATCTCAAATATTCCTGTAGGAAGGTGGCATTTGTATGCGGATATGCTGCTTTTGTGGGCCCAGAAGTTTATTGACCAAGCTGCGCACCATGAACACACATGAATGGAGGGATGGAACACAATTTTCTAACACGGCTAGTCATTTCGAATGAACGTTTTAGTTCATCGTATACCCTCACGCGACCACAAGTATGCAAGTGCAATGCTCATAGGCGGTTTATGAACTTCGCCACTGTGGTGGAAAGCACTGGACAGCGCTGTCTGGCACGCCGAGTCAAAGACACCCTTCAAGTGGAAAAGGACTTCGATTGCAGAGCTCCAGTGTACGGTGCGTTTTAAGCGACTGCCGGAAAGTGAACAACTTGTCGATGCAATCTCAACCTGGACGACATCCGATCCGCTGTTGGCGGATGTTGCTCTCGTGAAGCGGTGGCAAACGGTACAGCAATATATTAGCGAACATCTTATTAACTATTGCAATTAAACTATTCCCACGATGTTTGCTACAATCACTTCGTGCGCCATTCATGATAATGAGTACAACCAGTGACTCGTCCCTCGATAGTGGATTGCACTGCTTGTTCTGAATATCACGAAGCAACAGAAGTAGGTAATTTTGTCATTACTTCTCCACCAAATTTAAAAAGAACAAGGGGAAGTTCACCGGAACTGAATGCTTTTATCGTCTTCAAAAGTCGAGTGCTGGACTATTTTTTCACATCCCTTAAGGGATCAAGAGGCATTCCCCAACGATTCGAAGCTGCGCACGTCGGAATAACTGTATTAACGTGCGGCCGACTGAGCCGATTCTTGCGGTGTTCATTGCAACAATCGAGTCCTTTTTGTCCGCCATGAATGAGCTCTCCACCTCCATCGCACTTGACTTCGGTAACCGAACTTCGCTGTTCACTTCTCTTCCGTATTGGCTTAAATAACCTGACTTTTATTTGAAACCAATGTTAATTTCATTTTCTCGGCTATTTTGACATAGCAATTTTCGCGGTCATTCTTAAACCTTATCATCAATCGACGGTTTACCCGTCAGCACACCCTATTCATCTTCATGAAATTACGGAGTTTGCGTTTCCAGTCCATTAGGTCGCGAATCTTGCGAGGTACTCTCTCATTGATAGACATCGCATTGAGGACCACAGGCGAAACCTGTTGCCTAATACATCGTCGGTTTCATTTGGTCCCGGGGATCAGCTACATTGCTGCTCGTGGACGTTCTCAGTTTATTGGTTTCTGTTAAAAGCCCAATCAGACAGACTGTCGATGGCCAACGCGATTTGTTCTTCGATTATTGCCGCTGAGCTGCTCCAAAAATCTGGTTAAAACAAGATCGTGGTCCGATTTGACTTACGTGGATTAGTACGATCTGTAGTTCTAAACAGAGCCAAGCCAACGGTTACTTACTGCCATATGGTCAATGCTATTCGGACTGGCAATCAAGCTGGACTGCCATATCGCTGTGCAACGCACACCTTGTCGGAAATTCGTGTTCGACAAGAGCAAACGCTTACCCGCGTAAAATTGGATAATCATGTCTCCGTCATCTGTACGCTGAATACTCAAGGCGCAGCCCGCACTCAACGTTTTCCACGCATCCAGTTTTCAACGTGCTTCAAAATTAATGAAGTCATTGAGATGTCAGAACCTTTGCTTATGAAAAAAGTAGTTGTGAGGTAGTCATAAAACCCGCAATTTTGCATGCACGCACTGCGATCTGTGTACCGGGATGACAGACAGGTTGAACTTAAGCCAGAAAGCGAGGATCGCTCACCTCACATCACAAATATAATGTACTTTTGTTGTTCGGTGTTACGGTTAGGGGAAAATAATCCTTTCATTAAAATACATGAGGAGCGCTCGTGACGAAGGAGGGTTCCCATCGTCAGTGGTGAGATTTTGTACTGCATACTTACCCTTGTTTTGGCTGTTACCAAGCCAGAGGACATAACAAAGAGCTTAATGGGACGCACTACTGGGTTGCATGTGTCGTATCAGCGATTGGAATGGTCGAGAAACTGATAATTAACGTGGGGCGGCTTATATTGCAAGCTGAAAGGCAACATTTTCCGCAGACTCTCCAGTTGTACTCCGTGATTCAACACATTTTTAGAAAATGATCTGAAAACACGTAACTCTGAAAAAGATATCGGTTATTGCTACTGGATGATGATAATTATATCCGGCCAGTCTGAGCTGCGCTGTAGGTGAGATGATGGAGCGATTGGTGTCGGTGCAAATCCATATGCACTTAAAATGACATGCACCTGTGTCCAACCCAGCATGAATATTACCACAAGTGGCTCTGCGCGTCGAACTCCTCCCATAAATTGTTGATATCCCACGTACGTTGCTTCTTGGAATTTATTTCCTGCTGGGTACGATATGAAAATTGCAAAAAGTTCCTTAGCCCAGTGACCGAACGTTTATCGGAAACATGCCCAGTGGTTTCATTGGTGAAGTAACTCAGCAAATGCGTATAGGGTAGCTCACCCATAGCCCTCTCCCACCCACTCACCTTACTAATCCCAACACCGTCGCCAACACGGTGTGGCAACCATAACCTGCAACTGTATTCTAAAAAAAAGAAGAAAAACATTCGCTATCACCCGCACCCTTACTTTTCATTAACTTTTCTCTTCATGCAAATGACTGGCCTGTAGAAATCACTGTTTCCGACGAACCCAAATGATGCCCTCCAGACGAAATAAGGCAAATGTCTTGGATTCTCTCTTTATCATGCCTCATCGATATCTATCCTTTTTGGCCAATTCAGACTTCAAACTATCGCCGCGAATATAGAGTCCTATGTGGTATCTTCTCTCCCAGTAGTGACCGCTTACATCAACCATACCCACTGGCTCCTGACCATTTCTTGTTCCGAAAGGCGTGGCCCCTAGAGCGACATATAATCCTTGATTACCAAGTGGAATTCAGTCAAATCCCTAGTGCATCCATCTTTGTAGTTCGACCATTATTTAGATCAGCAGCAGTTACTCCCTGTCCGTCCTATTAAATACCGGCTCATTCTCCTTACTCAGTGTGGACGATCCTACCAAATACCGGTTCATTCTGTTTACTCATAGCGCGAACGATCCACACACTAGACTAGCCAGCCCACCTATTTAAAAACGTATATATATATGTCTATAAAAAAGAAAACCCAGATTACTCAGTCACCGTCCGTATATTTTGAATTGTACTATGCGCCCTAGTAACTTCTTTCTCTGAGCTGCCGCGTGGGGAACACCGGCACCTAGTCCAATTTGTTTCCCACGCTAAGGCACCCGGTCGTGGTTGTTATTGTGTGACTTCTAGTGTCGACAACTTGTGCTTCTGTGTTGTTCCTTGACTAGCCCAACTGGGAGCTGCAGCAGACCTTTCGCCAAACAGCTTATAGGATTTTCTTTTCATCTCACTTATAAGTAACAGCGCATATTATGTAAACTTGATCCACTTTGGTTCATATGTGTGGAGTTCCATTTGTGTTTCTGACTAGTCCTATCTTAGTGAGAAATTAATCACGTCACTCATCCACCGCCTCTGCTCCGTGGCCCGGTTCACGCCAATTTCTCATTTCAGGATCTGGTTCTCTTAGATTCGACTTTTGGGAATCACATGCAGTTTATGGAATTTCGTCTCCGTCCCCATTCATGACTACCTGTCGTTCACGCAATTTGCGGATAATTCAGGCCGTTTCCTAACCTCACTGAAAGTAACGCCCTTCACTAGCCACATCGTAACCGAGCATTTCAAAATGGTTTGGACCATTGGACTTTGAGCACAATCAGTTGCCTCCCCATACGGTTACTAATAACAACCACCTTTATTTCAGGCTTACCAAATGATGATAGAATTACCTGATTCCTACCTTAAACTGCTAAAATAATCGGCTTGAATCGAAGCACGCTAAATTCTTGCTTTTACTTGACTCTACTTAAATGACTGAGATGCCGCCGGACTAAACATGCACTTCTCAGCCCGCCCAAAACTTTGCCTGCCAATTATATCACCGCACTCATTCATTATCGCTTGGGCCAACCAATGTTGGTAAGCCTGAAGATTAAAATCTAAATCCCTCACCATGCCTATTATTTTATTTTTATTCCTAACCTGCATTCCTGAACTACTATTTCAAATGGACTCGCAATAAGGCACTTCTAAACACCTATTGGGATCATTCAATTTTCTTTGACTTTTTTCACTTTGTTCCTTTTTCTTTCTTCTTAGCATCAACCCTGAACAATATGTGGCACTTTTTATAAGTCCACATTTTTTCAATTTCTTCACACGTACTCCATCCTATTCATTTCATTCAGTCTTGTGGTCCTTGCAGCACCCTTTGACGAAAGCTGCCCCTTCTTATCGCCCGGCACGCTATTTCATGCTTCTATTGCCCCTCCGGCTGAAATGAAATCCTCCGCACTGTTCGTGAATTGTGCGCTTCAAATCAACCCAAGCATTTTATGCCGTCGAGAGAACGAATTGATGCCGAACGCCAGTGGGCACCGGGTTGGTTTTGACATATGACCCACAATTGATGACAGCGGTAATCCCGCAAGAGGTGGAAAATACATTCAAGTTCTGCTCACAACTAATACTTTCCTGCTGAAAGTGAGAGGCTACCTGAAACATTGAATGCGCTCGGTTCAAGGGACTTACAATGATGCTTATATTTTGCAGCAACGCGCCGCCAACGTTCTCATTGAATGGTCGCCTACTCAGAATGTTGCCATTCAAGTAGGCTCACTGTATCCCCGGTAAAAACAAACTGGCCCATTTTCCGCTTGTCAGCGCCCTCTAATCTTAAAACACAACCCAATCGTGACCATGCTGTTACACACTATCCTCTACTGTCAACTAACCACGCGGCTACACTTTCCATCTATCCCCTCTGGTTACTTGGTGATGCACATTATGGAGCTGCTTTCCTCCAGGCCAAAGGTACCTGTTACGGTGCTCATATTAGCCAGCTGTTCGAGCTTGCCTGTGTAACAGGTATCACCGACAAAACGTCAGCCAACGGTGGCTTGGAACGGGCACCCGGAGTCTGGCTAAAGTTCTGGCACCCATTTGTGCCCTGTCTGCTTTAGTTCTTACACTCATCTTCATGGTTCCTATTTCTAATTTACCGGATTGAATATACTTTTAATCTCGTCATTCCCTTGTTCTTAAGGCTTAATTTGCATCCGACCCAACCTAACTATTCCCCTGTATCCGTTATCGGCGTTTCTTTTCGGTGCTGAATCTCTAAAGGCGATGCGCACGTCCCCATTCCATGACTTAATTCGCTTCTGTACTGTTGGAAATCGAAAACAGCGCGAACGCCGCCCCGATTCCCATCCAATATTTATCGAATCCCACTTTAACCGAAAGTGGAATGCCGTAAATAGAAGCCTACTTTCAGGCACTTTTGTCCACCTCTAGGATACCGAGGCAGAACACTCGTGCAACTGTACCGAAGCTTACTCCGCCTCAACTGTCATGACTTGTTTGAGATTTGTGAAGACGGCCAAAAACCAGCCACCATAACCACTAGGTTCCTATCCGTCGTTGACAAAACCTACCTATTTCCTTGGACGATGGGAGCAAAATTTTTGAAAACATGTTTTGTATTTTAGACATTTTGATCGGCAAATGATAACACTCCAGTTTATTCCTTACCCACCTTTCATCACAATTTCCCGTTCTCAGAACTCGTCGCCGTCAGCATGCAGGCGATATTCGCAACCTTTGTGGTCCCCATAACAAGAGCGGGAGGGCCAGCATCCTCTGTATTCTCAACACTAGTTCGTTGATGTTTTCTGTTTTTTAACATTTTTACGTTCGTTCCGTTCGAAGTCATTTCATCACCTCTGCAATCCCCGTTGCACTTCGGAAAACGCTGATTGTACTTTATCACCGTTGCGACGTTCCCGAACTAGTTTAGGCACACTCCCTTCGGCGCTTTATTGTCGTTAAGGTTTTTCGGGTGGACGATTTTGTTTCACATGGGTCTGCTAGCCGTATACACCCACCGGCATTTCCTTCTGTGCAGTGAGGAACCGCATACAGCCACTTCCAACTCTTTCCATGTTTTTACTGACTGCTTCATGCCATTATTTGTCCCACAGGCAGTCTTGTCCCGTGCTATCGTGATATATGATCAGCACGACTGGTGAACCTGAGAAAGATATATAAAGTAAGATTAGAAAAGCGTAGGCGACGGAAGCAGAACGCTGAAGGGCATACGGTGTTAGAGGCCGTTGTGGGAGTGAACGTAGAGGAACTGGACGTGAAACCTGTTAAGTCAAGAATTGAAAGCAACAACATTAGGCGCTGGAAAAAGCAATTTAGGCTATGAGGGTGAGTCAATTTTAATAAGAAGGAAGTTGTCAAGTAGAACAGGGGCCGATGAAAACGTAATCAGCAAAACTTCCGAGACACTGATAAAGGCAAAATTTGAGGGGTTGCAGTGGCAATGATCTTTTGAGGATTATTTTTGTCATCGTTTACTCTGGGGTCTGCTTTAAAGCTTGATGTTAGTGGTACCGCCTGTTTGGTCATGCCTGTTTTATTACACTGGGAACCCATCCATCTCCTCTGGTGCTGCATTTTTCGAGGATCCTTGTTTTAGTGTCGCTTTGATCACTCGGCAAATTTTGTTGTGGTTTTTCATCTTGTGTATCATCGCAATGCTGCTACAACATATTACCCGCATTCTTCGTTCTGTAGACTTTGGAGCTTTCCTAAGGGCTGCATTTGAATCTGATAGGAGACGTGTTCTGGTAGGATTTCGAACAAATTCAGAGGTACTTCCTGGGGTAGGGGGTTAGTGGTTTTGCAGAACAAAGTAGTAGACACACAAATGTGCCTGGTGTATTTCATTTCATTGTAATGTCCCGGTGCACGTCAAAGAATGTCCAAGAACTAGCCTCCTCTCGCCGTGCATGAAGACGATCTTTCACTTTTATCCATTGAGAAGGCCAGGCCGTTCAAAGAACGGCACGGCGTGGGTGTTATTATCTGCATGCCGTCGAAAGAGTTATCGCCTGTGGTTTGGACGTCTAGTCTCTTTTTTCCTGTACCAACTGAGGCGCTACTGGATTCTATAAGCAACTGTTAAAGTGCGAAGTCGTCCGAAAATACCCTTGGCACTAGATGGAAGGTAACTGGGTCAGGGAGTACATATAAACAGTACCTACCGGTTAATGCAGGGACCGTTGATTGGGCTCCTTAACGATCTTATTTAAGGTTACATTTGTTGGTAAGTTTCACTCGATTATCTGAATGGAGTCTTATGGCTTGTCCAGTAAGTGAAATAAACTTCCAACCTGGCTAGGATCACAATCTTTTCTGCTTATCGGATGGTTCCATGCTTGGCTGCTTCAGACGATACGCCAAATTTTTTCGCCCAGTAAGTTAGTTGTTTTGAAGATTTCGATAGTTTTAATTACGATTTCCGCAAATTCGAAAAGTTATGTTTGGCATTTGCGAGACGTCACTTTTCGGATGAAGTGCTCTTCCCTGTTTAGACATAGTTCTTTTAAGTCACAATCATGCCCTCACTTCCACCTAGCTTTTCTGTCCCGTACCGCAAAATCTGAGAGTAGAAAGGACCACATCATCTGTACAATACCTAAGTCTAACTATCGCATCTCAGTGATTATATGAAACAGTTCTAGCCGTTTCAATGGTGAATCTACTCTTAGCACACCACAATGCTTAAAGCCGTCTAACTCGCAAATATTAATATCCTGGATATGTCTTGCCGTTTTCGTATTCCTTATCGTGCTTCTAGGTCGTTTTATTGGTTTATTTGTCACTGACCATAACGGCTCAGCTGGGGCAAATATATATGTTTCATACTTTGCCAGGAAAGAACGATAATGTCAACCCGCAATTTTATCCAATAGAAACTGGCCGTCCCTAATGAAAGTCAGCTCGGAAGAAGAGGAGGCGTATTCTGGCTCCCAAAATAAACTTTCCTGGCTATGAAGTTTGACCTAACTCTTGACTGTAGCTGTCGCGCCCATCACTTTAACAGTGAATAGCAGCAAATTGACTCTTCCGCTGAAATGTCCTCGTAACTTCGGATATCACCTTCAGTCCCCCCGGGAGCTAATATGCTTCCAAAGACTGCCAAGATTTGGAACTTTTATTGAAAAGAGCGAACACAGTCATCCTTAGTTCACATTGGTTCACCAGCTTTGGATGTGTTATTTAACGTTTCGCATACAACACCCTATATTCAGTTTGACCTTTGTTGCGATTTCTCTCTCCGTGCCTTTAGGCTGTTTCTTTACCATCTACATCATTACTCTGCACTTTTGCTGTTCCAAATGGTTTTTCTAATATCCGTGGCTGCAAGAACCAAAACGCAAGACAGCACCCATTGCCTCTGCACCTAGTTTGAAGTTTCTCACACACTGCCCCTTGTCGTCCATTCCTGCAGTCGCTTAGCCCAGTTTTGAAAACCATTCGTTCGTCAAAAAGGTACTGTGTTTCTTAAGCGGACGTTGTTTTAGCCAGTGCCACGAACAAGTTCAGTCGAGATGCCCACGTTTTGTATGATACATTGAGAGATGCCGCGGGCCTGGTTCACAGTATTATTTCGGTGAAAATAGTAATTTGTAAAGTATTACACTACAGATGACTTGCCATTACTGAACAAATTTATCATTGAATTGGTGTCCTATCGCAGTAAGTCGCAGCTAAACTTTTGTCTACTTCAGCAGCTTTGTACTGAATGCTGAAGACTAGCGCTTATTGGTTCTTGAGGAGAAAGTTTATCCATTATATTTCCGTGGTGCTGTCGTGTAGGGGGTTTTGTGAAATTATACTTTGGTCCATGCGCCTGCTTTTGTTTATTTGTCGCATTTCAAAAGACATGAATGTTCCGTATGATATGGCCGCAGCCATGCATATCTCATGACAATCCCAATTTGCTCTCGCATCACACAGATTATTTATTTCTTCTGAACATTGTTTACCTACTTTGCTGAGCTATTTCCAGTTTACTGTTTTTACTTTTATTGTCACTGTCGACATGCAGCCTGCGCCTAGTTTTCGTCAAGCAATATCTAGGGGCTTTTAGCAACTGAGGATCTGCATCAATTGCAGGTTTCCATTATGTTGGTTTTTTATTATCCCTATATAACTGTCGTAGCTACAAATTAAACACTGTATTATTGGATTGACTGCATAGGAGTTACAGCTGTGTTAGTTTACCTAACGTATTTCTTTGGTTGGGGTATAGTGTGCGCGAAATCACCAGCCATAAGACTCAACCAACAACTGAATTTGATTGCTTTGACCGGTATTCATGGTGCAGAGGCCTGTAGTGATCACCTACCGCCAGTTCATTCTGCGTCATTCCTCCAGGCAGTGCACACAGATATACGCTGCCTGGTTGTTGAAGCCGGCGCGCTTTGCACGTGTCCACCGTTTGCGCTAGCAACATTGAACCTAGAATATGGTCTGGCGATTATCGACACCAGTCTGTGCTGATTATTGCTCTTCAGTAGGCTTGTCCGATCTACGGGAGTCTATCGTTCTCTCCCACTTACACAGTAAGAATACGGCACACGGAGCATTTCTTTCATTAAATAACTTCCTCAAAATTTTTAGTTTGCTCTCTCTGTATTATTGCACCCGTGCTACTATCTGAATTTTATCCGTTGTCTGGGTCGAACTATGATTGGTCGGTCTATTTGGATACACTCCACATGACTTATTTCATGGCCTTTTCCAATTCGGACGCTCAGACTGACTGGTTTGACCAGCTCACGATATAGCCTTTTCGGTTTCCCTATACGCATTTACGCTTTCTCATCACGACACTATTTCTGCTGGCCGCTGGTAGGCAATCAGATGACGCAGTCCCGGTGTGATCTCGCCTTCTGCACTTGCTTGCTTGGCAATATCTACACTTGTGTATTGTTGTTGGTTGCCCGGCAGGGTCCAGCGTTGTGCAATTTCCGATAAAGCAGCCCTGTTGGACTCAGCCGCGAAGCCATTTGCAACACCATTCACTGACATGGCTTTCTCCATATCCGCATAATGTAAGTTCAGTTCTAAGAGAACAAAAGCGACCATAAGAGCCAAACCAACCTCCAGAATTGTTCTTAAGGTGTATACAGAAATATACATTTGCCTCTGCTAATGTTATCTTCTGTGCGTTATCCTTGAGATTCCAGTCAACATAAACGCAGCTGCTGCTGTGACCCGGAAGATTTGGAACACCCGTCTGTGCGTACTCCAACTGGGAAACTTCGTCACGCCCTTCCACGTTAGGAGTGAAAGCTAAAGTCCTCTAAGGTACACTGCATGCGTCGGTCGCGGATTTGCTTTCTTGGATTTTGCCAATAAACGGGCTTTTCAGCTTTCCGCAGTCATTACAGACAACTGGTGGTAGCAAGGCAGCAGTGGATGGGGATATGGTGCAATGACATTACACCGGCATACCAAGTACTTTGGCTTAGCAAATTATCTAACCAAGCTCTGGTAAAACAGGCCATGAAATCACCGCCTCTTCATCCGTGAAAGACCTCACGTGGTCGAGAACATTCAGTGGCGCCTGTATAATGGTTGAGAAGTTTTACAGACCATTCTTTAGATGCCAATCCTCTGTATCCATTCAGTCCATTAATAAGTTGCCGAAACCAAAAACTACTTAACTCTACAAACCGCCAAAGCAGACATGCAGCAATCGCGTGTACAAGATTGCAACGCTAATTTATGCCTTAAAGCACATGATCTGAGGAATCTGTCGCAAGGTTTATCGAATTGCACTAAACTACGATCGACTAATGACGTATTATAATCTATTGTTGCCGATGGAGTATGACATAGATTTTGTGCCCGATGATATCTATCGCCTTTTTGTTGGACACTTCTTCGAAAAATGCCACTGCTCGATGACAGCACTATGTAATTGAATCTCTTGTGGAGCTGTTCTAGATTTTAGTGTTTACCATCTTGCATCTAATTGATTAATAGAAAGTAGAGGAAACGAGGCATCATCTGACCTAAGGTTGATTAATAATAAAGACATTATGTCGTAGGCTGACCAGGGTAGTGCTGGGATCAGGTGGCCATTATGACGCAAAGTAATTCAGCTGAAAGCAGCTAGTAACTACTACGGAGTAGATATTTAACAGTTGTCATGGTCAGCATGCTCTGCGCTGGTGCCTGTGAACGGAGACTTACGGAGTCTGACTTGTTGAGGATAGAAGTAAATTTTGGACCAAGGGATAACTTAGTATATTTCTGTTAATTTATTTAATAATAACAATAATGGTGTATTCCTTAAAAGCAAGGGGCGTCTAAAGAGTGGAAAAATGGATGAAACAGCAGTCTGGAAAGCGTTCCAACTGAGGGGTTTTCGTGAGTCGTAAACCAAATGCATACAGGTAAAAAAAGGACCGAGAAATATGGGGGTGAAAGGGAAAGCGGAGGAGAAATATCCATAGTCAGTTGGAAATCGTTGAGCATAGTGATGTGGCAAGGAAAGATCTCCCTCAAAATGGTTACGACTATTCCATTTGCCCAGCGATCTGATAGGGTGAATCTTCAGTGTTGTCCATATTACGATAGTATATTAGGTTCTCTTGCGCCCTCAGATAGAGTACCATGGAAAGCAGGGTCTAATTGGAACTAGAGGGATGGGATGTGTGTTCCTAAATCTATGACCGACTCAAAGGCACGCTCTCCCGAGATGTGAGTGTTGGTCATTTGAAGAACCTGGGTGGCACTAAGGTAAGTATTTAAGGCAGCCTTAAAACTGGATTGGTTCTGTATGCATCGAATGCTAATGGAAATTTTTTTCCAAATCTTCGCATAAACAACAAGAAAAAATACGACCTTAAATAGGATTTGACGGTTTCTGTATAGATGCTTGGTGAACTGTGACAGAGAGGATAGGGGCTGGCAGAGGAAAATAAAGGTGGGCCGGTGAAGATAGAACGCCTATTCACCAGTTGATGTAGAAAAGCTGGGTTAATTTTCAGCCGCCATAGTCAGTGACCTCAGTTTGAGGGCTAGACAGCGTTCCTTGTAATTCAGAGTCGTCGACCAACCTATCCCTTGCTTAGTGAAGCGTCTCTGAATACTTTCAATGGAGACCTTTGCCGACTTTGACATTCTGTAGTATACGAAAGTGCCATACTCAAGGAGTGGTCGGACGTTTTTTATAAATGCTGAGGATGCTGTCAGATAAATTCATTGTGCAAAAAATCAGCCTTATATTTCTTCTAGCTTTAGCCCACTGAATAAATACGTGCCCTGGGAAATTTAGAAAGGCTGAGTAGTTGAGACCAAGGTCGCGAATTGCAGGTTTACATGCAAAGGGAGATCCGCGTAACAAAATTGAATCTTTAGGTATTGCAGACCTGTTTGTAATTATTTTGCACTTATTGGCGGAGAAGCTCATCATCCAGGGGGTACACCAGTCTTCTAAGGCAAACAAATCGACACAAATTTCCCTGACCACAGTACTAACTTCATTTGACTTAGGAAGGCAAATTATTTTTTGTGCCATCCGCAAACAGGGAAGGGACACCGTGGGACATTGAATTAGGTGCATCACTAATATACATAAGGAATAGCAGGAGACCAAGTGCGCTGCTTTGTATGAACAACTAGTAACAGGTCTGGGATTGGAGGTAATGCCGTCAACGGAGACCACCTGTGATCTTTGGGGTAAGTAAGACGAGATCCAGGATAGAAGGGGACCGGTGATACCAAAGGAGCTTACTTTGGATCAAAGGTGCGGATGAGGGACACGGTCAGAGTCCTCAGACATATCGAGGTAGATGACTGCGAATGCCATAATCCGGTCGCTAGGTTGGTTACAATTTTCAGGAAGTCACATTGACAGGTGGAGCAAGAACGGGATTGGAGAAATCCGCGCTGTTTGAGGTCGAAGAGTTTGGAGACTAAAATTCATCTGTAGCGCTCTGCGGGTCAGTCGCTATGAAAAAGCTTTCCCAGTTACGCTGGCGTACTAGAGAGCGAAAGTGCTGCCAGTTAAGATGGTGTGGACGAGTTTTGTCAATAGGATCGTTCGGGAAGGGAGCATGGACGTGGATTCTGCCATGAACTACCCTTTGGTCGCTCCCTCGCAACTTAGTTTCAACGTGAACTAAAGTGTGGTGATCACTATGTGTAAAGATGGGATCTAATATATTATTTCTGGTGGGTAGCGCTACGTGCTGTACCCAATCCCGTGATGTGTATGGGAGGCAAGCGATGTTAGGCTTGGCGGAGCCGTAATCGTGGATCGGACAAAACCAGGGAAATTGAAGCCCTCGGCAGTGATTTTCGATGTTGCTGTGGAGGTTAGGTGGTCAAATGCTTCCGCTAACAGGGGGAGCCCATTTTCAGTATAAGATGGATGTCGATAGATACAGACTGTGTGGATAACACAGGACGCCACCTTGATAATGAGCCATACCGATTCTTGGATCAGTTTGGAGTGTAGGATGCGTTTGAACGGAGAGTGATAGGTCCTGCCTTACACAGACAAAGCAACCGCTTCCACGGCAATCGTTTCTAGCACCCCTAAAGGTTTAGTATCCCGCAAGAGAAGTCACATCATTGGGTGTGTCCTTGGTGAGTTAAGACTCATTTTTGAATTTTATGTCGGAGTTGAAAGACGCAGCGAAGCTTTTTAGGTGAAAGAATTTATTTAGTATTAACCGACAGCTAGTTAGCGCAAAAGCGGAGGCTATAACGCCGTCGAGGCTGGGTGAGTGGCGGGGTTGCACAGACAATGGAGCGGTTTGTGGAGAGTTAATCGTAGTTGGAATAACTAGGTAAGCACATGGTAATAATTCTGTTAGAGTGGACGTTGCATGAGATATGACAGAAGGTGGAGGTAAGGAAGTACTCGGAAAACTAGCGTTTTTCATTATATTATCATGATGGTTACCCAGTGTGGAGGGATGCAGAAAGGGAGTGGGTTTGTGTAGGAATAAAGAGATGCCAGTGGTGTCTCAGGAATTTTCTGGCTGTATTGGTGTGGCCGAAAAGAGACGTTAATTGGATGGGGTACGGCCCTTGTGCTGGGGTCGAGTTACCGTTAGGCGGAGTTGGTAGTAGTACCGATATGACGGTGGAGGTGTGCTTAATGAGGGGCAAACTCAGCTGTCGTGAGAAGTCTGAGGCAACAGCGGAGGCCTTTGGCAGGAAGCAGCTGGTGGATTGCTAGATCTTTTAAATCTGCAATGTGAGTCTGTTGCTTTATTCCTGCTCGGAACTTCTCTCGGCAGTGACCTGTCGGTCCCTGTGAAACGAAAGCGGGACAATGGAAAGTCAGCGCGGTTAGGGCCAGGCGGTTGAAGCACTGGTGTAATGGGGCTGAAAAAGGGATGGAATAGGGTGGCGTCGGGGTAGTTTATTTGCTGGGCTAATAATATCGTCGTTGTTCTACCCGGGGAGTAGTGTTGCTTGCTAAGGGTGTAAGCACAGGTTTACCGTCAGTAACCAGTGTTTTGGGGGTCTGGATTGGATAGGGCAAGTTTTAAGTGTTGTTAGAACTTTTCGCTTAGCGAGAAGAGGAGAGGTTAGTTGGGCCCACCGAGAAAGTTGTCAGCTGTCAGCTAAGCCAGACGAGTTGCATAAACTAGGCAAATAATGACTTTTATTCCTCAAAACTTGTGATAGCCATCACATCGACCATTGCAATCGGCATCTACGGATATTTTAAAAGGTGAATGAAAAACACGTTAAGAATAAGGACCACGCAGCCCAGGACTGACCGAGCCGTGAGTGTCATACGTTGCAGGTAGATGGAAAGTCTGTGGCATATGCCCCTGTCACCGAAATAATCCGTCTCTCCGACACCTCAAGACAGTCATCTAGAAGCTGTAATCCCTGCAGTAAAATGACCGTTAACACGTTTTCCATTAAGCTTACTCGCCGCAACAGAAGCCAAAACGAATTACAGGCAGCCCCTTCTCCCTTCCTCTCAGGATCATCTTCAAGCTTGCCAATGACCAGAGTACCCATGCATCGCGTAACAGATAATGGGAACGCAAAGCAGACCTTGTCGCCGACGGATCCACCCCATACTATGCGCCAAATATTTATCCCTGCTAGGAGGCTATTAGACAAATCTGATGCTCCAGTACCGGTCTAATCCACCCAAGGACAAAACCACATCGTGCCAACGACTGTCCTAGGTCCCTGCTCGCAGATGAACCACTACGACTGGCTTAAACACCATTATTAGCAGTGATGGAACGACATTTAAGCCCATTACCCTGAGTTCCGAACATCTACTGTCACAGAACACCAAAAACGCTGACATTAGAAGGGGACAACTCGCAGGTCACACATGTCAAGTGCTTTTGAGCATTGACTGTATTTCTTACACGAATTCGTTTTCTTCATGAAACACCTCCCAGTTCGGTCCGCGCCCAGCCGCATGTGCTCGGTGGATATTGGTACGAGTTCCATTGTCTCTCCGTCCAGGTCTTCACGAAATTTCACTTCTTGAATAGTCTAGCGCAACTTTGACTGTTTTTATTGGTTTCATATTCAACATCATATTGAATGTTTTTTCTTGGAAATTTTCACCTTTTTATCCATCTCATATGACGCCCAGTCCAGTTGCAATACACAGGCCGTTATTATATTCATTTTGGCCCTGATATTCTCAGTGTACTTCTTATCATTCAACTCTCTCTAATTTCGGAGAATCCGGTCATATCGAGACATGTACCGCTGTTTTTCAGGTAAGTTTTATATCTGCGATAAGCGCCTCTGATGCATTTAAAGATTAAATGATCCTTCGTCCAGGGCTGACATTAAGCTATCAAAATTATTGTGTAATCCTGGAAAAAGATTATATAGCTCTGAACAAAAACTGGGAAACTCGTGCCTGGCGTATCATGACGCGGATTCTGACCGTGGGAGCACACACATTCACGTTCCATCGCTGTTTTCGTTTTCTGTTTCCACCGCGCCATCGTATTACAAATTTGAACATTCTCTGTGAATATCTGTCGGAATTCGAGGAATGTACACATTATATAAGGGCGATTGGAGCTATTATCCACTATTTTCCGACAAAGTTTTAAAACACCAATAGTGTGCCATGTGTGCCTTAGTTGCTGCTCATAACTACGGTTGCGGGATTTCCCACCGGAAGAATTGTAGGAGAAATCCAAAGTGTGTTTGAGGCCTTAATTGGAGGCCGGGGTTGCACAGAGGTGAAAATAAATAAAGCCAAAATCTGTCACCCTGATATCATACCACTAGCCCCAGTGCGGTGACCGCGGCACGCCGAACAGTGAGTTCATGTAAACGCCCCAGACTTACAGACTAAATGGTGTAATCCATTTCGTTTATTAAAGAGGAGATGGAGAAGAATCTCACTCTCGTCAAACCATCATATCTATCCGGCTTATACAGTGTAACCTTGCCCTATTCCGCTTCGGCGAACCAGATGCCCTGGCAGGGAATTTTCTAGAGGATGGAAAATGAATCCTGTGACACACGCATGTCTACCGCACCAAAAGCCTCCCACTCCCGAATACTGAGTCCCATAAGAAGTTGGAAGGCATCTCTGCCTGAGACCCCGCAGCACAATCAGCTGCGGCGGATCTGGATATGACCACGTCACCTCACCTGCACAAACCCCGAATAGAAGACCCCACCTGGTGTTTACTCGAGATACCTCCAACCACGGATCTGGCGACTCAATGCATTCCCCCATTATTAGCCCGACTCCTCGAAAAAGTTAACCCCGGCAGCCTTGTGGTGAAAACAGAATTTGTTCCCCCGATCCGCTTGCTTAGCCACTCGTTGATCGCACAGCGCGGTTGCCATTTGCGCGTTGCTCCGCTCTGCTCGCACGCTCCTGTCAAAATATACTCAACCTTCCTCCGCCTCCGATTTTCTTCTCGTTGTATCGGTCGTTATATCGGCCGAGTGTCAGGGTTGTCAGTATTGCAATCGTATTGAGCCGAAAAATGGAGATGCAAGGGTGGTCACAACGGCCAATAGCAGACAAGCGTAATATGGGGTCCGCGTTGGGACAAAGTGGTCATGTGAATATCTAAAGGTTTCGCTGGCTCCGTTTTTGTTTTTTCGCGGGTAAATTTTAACGTTATTTTCGTTGTTGCGACTTGCTTTTATGTGTTCATTTTTACTGGCTTCCTTTTTTATCATTAGTTTCCAGCAAGTTTTGTTCACGTCAATTCCTTTTTTTATATACGGTGTCATGTTTACGGAGAGAAAACCATCTTCATATCCACCAATGTAAGCACTAACTCTTCACACACCCATGCCGTCCGATTCTCAATTCTGGTTCACTTTGGTTGAACTTGAGTTAGAAATTTACAGGAAAAATAGCGACGTCAACCATCCCATATATGTCGATGTCCGTCTTTCGCCGAATGTGTCCCTTCAGGTTAGTAACGTCGTAGCACCATCGTGCAGTTACGGCGCGTTGAAGGAAGCGGTTATATCTAGGACTGCCCCTACTGTAGGGCAGTGAATCCGCCAGATGTTTCAAAGAGCTAAGCTTAGGAATAAGAAACTCCCAGAGCTACTGCGGGAAATGCAGCTTCTCAGAGGCGCACCATTAAGCGACGACGCGCTGTTAGGCGAACAGTGATTTCAACGGCTCCCGCCACAGCTACGTCCTTTGCCTAGTGCTGCCCGTAAGTATTCAGTACAGGAGACCGCCGAAATCATTGATGACACCATGTTGCACTTTCGCCTAGATTTCTCAGCATTGAACATTTTTTGGTTCCCAGAGCCGAGTGCAAACCTTCACAGGACCAATTAACAACGCTTTCGACGAGGATCAAGGCATCATTACGGCGGTCAACAGTCGATAGAGATCGGTAACGAGATGGGTTCAGGCCGCGTCGAGGCAAGTGCAGCAGCCCCCTTCCAAGCGAACATTTCTGCCGTCCGCGGAAGGTCATTAAAAGCAACATGACCGCTTTGGTAATTTAGCAAAACAATGTGATCCCGGGTGCACATTCCAAAGTAAGAAACAGAGAAGTTAGATTCCCTGTTCGTGATCGCGGCACACGACGCCGGGCTATCTAACAATTGTTGCCTTCTTAACGTCAAGGACTTGACGACTAACAGGCTGTTCCTGGTGGATATATGGGCCGAGGTTAGCGTAATCCCCACGACCCGAGTAATTTGATCGCTGCAAAGGTGGAGATGCTGTGGGCTGCGAACGGCATCGATATCCATATGTGCGGACATCGTTCCCTCAACCTGGTCTAGGCCCGAATCGTGAATTTCGTTGGGTGTTCATCATCGCCAACATTTCGTATCCCATTATTGGCATGGACTTTCTCCAGCATTTCGAACTACTTCGCGACTACCCGGGCATATTGCGACACGCTGGTTCAAATTCCGGCCGTCAATACTGGGGTAACTCACCACATACAGACCGCAGGACCCCAACATTTAGTCGGCATCGTCGCCTAGCTCCTGACAAATTCCACCTGGACAGGGTGGAATTCGAACACATGTTAGAACTGGGCATCATCCGACCTGCCAGTGGTCCTCCGGCCTCTCCACCTCACACGGTTCCTGTGTCTAATGGTGGCTGGCGACCATGTGGGGACTACACGGCAATTAACAGGGTCACCGTTCCGCATAGATTCCCAAATCATCATATAAATGACCTCACTTCGGCACTCTCCAGTTGCAGCAAGCTCAGCCGCATAGAGTTAGTTCGGGCATACAATCGAATCCCCGTAGGGGAGACGGACATACAAAAACGGCGGTGACCACACCTTTTGGACTATTTGAATTAGTGAGAATCTTTTATCTTTTATCTTTGACTTCATTTTTTAATCGAACATAAATGTACATCCATTTTCAGGAGAGAAGCCGCGGCCAGCAGAGGGCTGCAAAGCGAGGAACTTGACCGACGGTTGGAAGATTCGAACCCACGTTCAAACGTCACGACCTAATCCGTTTGGCCACCGTCTTTCGGGCTCAGCAATGCGGCTCAGACTTTCCAAAGCTTCTTGCGTGGTCACGCGCGATCTAGAGAATATATATGTCAAGACGATATTCTAGTTAACTACCGGAAAGTAAAACACTCCGCTCACTCACGTGTTCATTTTAACCACCTGGGCGAACGTGGCTTAACGAATAACGATCAACGCCTAGAAATGTGAGCTTGACCAACTCACTGCGGTCTGAGCTGTATTTAAACAGTACACCCAATGGGCTTGGACGCCTTTAACATTCCTTTCCAAGCGACCGGAGCCGGCAGAGTCAAGACATAGCACATTTGGAGGGCGTTGTTTTTCCTCCACCTAGCTGTCCGGCACTTTACTCACGCATAAGAGGGCGGCCGAATCAAAGTGTTCATCGATCACAAACCGCTGGTGTACGCGGTGCGTTCAGCCTGTGACCGGTAGTCGCCACGCGAGATCCGCCACTTAGACTTCGTTTCACAGTCCACTGTGCAAGCATGACATGGCCCTGGGGAAAACATGTCTACCACTGAAGAACTTTCCCGTATATGCCAGGTTCGTCTGTCTCCAACACCGAGCATGAGGTGGGCAAACTTCAATAAGAAGACTTCTTAATTTTGGCAGTTGTACCTATCACTTTGTCCCAAAATACAATTCTTTGCGACGTATTGCAGGGCAATCCAACACCGATGGTGCCAGAAGCTCACCGTTATACCAAATATCTGGCGTTACACACTCTTGCCCACCCGGTTGTAGCAGCTTCGATGAGGCCATTCATGCGATTCAGTGTTAAGCGTGATGTGATCCAGTGCTCTCGCGCCTGTCTCCAATAATAAAGAGTGATAGTCCATCGGCATACCACAGCTCCAGTGGCTAGTTCCCCCGAACCAGAGACACATTTGCACTGCGCATACCCTGATCTCGTGGGGCCACTCCCGCCGTCCCACGGCTACATGTTCACCTGTGTAGGCCACTGAACTCGCTGGCCACAGGCCATATCAATTTCCTGCCGTAGGTCTGCGAAAGGCCGCGAAAACCTACTTGGCGGTTTGAGTAAGTATATTTGGTTAATCCGCTGTATTGACCACCGATCCTGGCTCAGATTTCAACAAAGCGCTTTCAAATTTGATTGAAGTACTTAGCTGCAAACAAGTTAAAACAACTGTCCTTCGCCAGCAAGTTATCGGCCTGGTGGAAAGACTTCACCGGCAAATAAAAGCCGTTCTGCGAGCCTTGGCAAACTAGCTTTAGACCGAAAAATTACTTTAAGTTCTCTTAAGCATTCGGAGTTCTGCTAAAGAAGAAGTGCGCGCCACACCAAATGAGCTTGTGTTTGGTTGCAGGCCTTTCCTCCTGGGAGAGCTGGTGGTTCCATTAGGACCAACGCACTTCGATTATGATAACTATGCGAAACTCCTCACACCCCTACGAGTGCTGCATGCCAGTCAGACAAGGGACAAAAGATCTTCGGACCACACTCCAAATTCACTGAATACTTCAACTCACGCTGAAGTGCGCGCTGACGGTGTACGACGACCATTGTAATCATCGTATGCCCGTCCGTTTCTCGTGGTAAGACAGGGTCCCAAAACGTTCATTTTCGACGTTACCGGTGAACACGGCACGGTGTCGATCGAACGCATCAAACCTGACACTATGGGATGCGGATCGAACGACAGACGCCTCTCATCTATAGAGTCTAATCATCTTGATCGAGTCTACCCATTACTAGCGCTGCCGGCGGTGACTTCTAGTGGTGCCGAAGCCACAGCGCTACCAACCGCACCAAAAGTACCGGATATGCGAGACAGCCGAAAAGGTCGCAAGGTAAAGCAACCCGTTCGTTTTTCTGATTTTTTAATGTTTTCACGTCAGCTTGCTGACCACTCTTTCGCTGTAAGTGCAAACCGCACGTAACAGAATAACGCGTTCGTTGCTGATAGACATGTCGCTCCCATGTTACACCGACAAGGGCAATGCCGAACGTTGTTAGATCTGCGCCACCAAGGTGAACAACCACTGGTGCATACAAGAACAGTTTCCGCAAGATTTTGCTTCATCATCTCACAGAAGAACCCTTAGGATCGAGGCATCTCCACCGACTCCGAAACGGTAACAATTGTTCCCATGGTCGACACAATGCACGCATGAAAAGAACCCGAGATCAGATACTCGTCTTCAACTCCGTCTGGCAAAATTTCTGGCCGAGTGCCAGACCCGGGGTGTGGAACGCGGTCAGAACCACCGTTTTGACCGGAGCTAACCGGGCTGGCGCAGCCATGCCGGGGAACACAACTCCTAAGGGCGCATGGCCGCTGCTGCCGGCGAAGCATCGGTGGTCACCGATAGATTGCCCGGAATTACGTCAACATAGGTGGAAGCTGCGGGCGAATGCATAATTTGAGGGCGTTGGCCGGGATGCTGCATTAAAGGTGAGTTGGATGAATCCATGCCCATGATTGATAAAGGCGTACGAGGGTGCAAGGAATATGTTTGGCTGATGCCTTAACGGGTATATCAAGAGCGGAAACGATCGGATTGGTCAGATGAACGCGAGTCGCGTTTGGTTGGGTGGCCGAAATCATTGTGAAAAGGTGTTCTGGCAGTTCAAAGCTTGATGCTGATGTATGGTGTATAAGGCATATGAGCCCCGAACGGGACAAGAAGCAACTGGCGCCTGGTGAATCAGGCGACAAAAAGGGGGCTTTAGACAGTTAGTGTAAGGCGGTTTTTTGTCCCCGAAGCGGAGACAACGAATATGATCCATATTGCAAACAATAAGAATGGTTCTTTGGGAAGTGGAAGTACAGTCGATCCGGGACGCTAAAAATGACTACGTTTTTGGCTTTGGCAATAAGCCTATATGCACCTTTTTCAACGGAATCAGATATCTGCACTGTTGTAATAAGACTGGTAGGCATAATTTACCCGGTCCGGGAAGCTAAGCTGGGAACCTCATCGTTGATTCTTCAGCGGTTTGAACCTTCGATTCTAATTACAATAATGTCAAAAATGTCCTCACATATAACGGTGCATGTCGTACCGCAACAGAAACCGAAAGAGCATTAGGCGTCCAGTGCACCTAAATAGCAGGATTGTTTCGAGAGGTGTGGAATCCTGTGGAAGTAGTAATGAGCAGACAGGTCAACAGCTGATTTTTCCGAAACCAAATAGACATACCAACGGATAATGGGTCACATTTAGCGAAAAACTTTTCATTGGAGGTGAGATCGGACATGAAAATTTGACCACATGTTAGGAAAGTTAGTAATCAGAGGTTAAATTAAAATCTGGTGTTCAGAAAAAATTATCACAGCTTCTGTGTAAGAAAAGGGTGCAACCTCTGAAGAGAATTCCGGAAGCCAGGGGTGGATAGGAGCAAATAAGCACATAAAATGAATAAGTTCTGTGTAGATGCATATATATGCTATGCTTCATCGCCATGCGGGACAATGTTTACCATAGTAATAGCACGTTTGTAAAAGTTGGCGGTACTCTTTGGTTCATTTCAAAACAATTTTATCCATTTCTGGCACTGTTCCGCTCGTCTGTATTGCAAAGAATGGAATTACACAATAAAGCACGCATGCAACTCCAATTTCCTGCAAAAAATCAGCAAATCGGATGGATACAGAAATTTGTTCATCAGGCTAGACACTGAAGTGTTCAAGATCCAATTTTTGTAAATCACTGAACTGCGGCAAGCACGTACCTTCAAAGTAGTTTTCTTGCATATGATCGACAGCCCGTTAGCTGTACGTTCTCACTGACTTTCCAGAGTTACACCCCAGTCAGCACAAACTTCCCGGACGGTCCATAAACATGCCCCAAAACGACCCCTTGTCAACCCAAAAACGACCCAAACTATACGCCTTTGAAAAAATGAGACTGCTTTGGGTCATTTTGCGAACTGGATCGAAATCAGTTAGTGGTGGCAGGCAACGGCGATGTTAAATTACTTATGTGCAATTTGCAACTAATCTATTCGCTTGCATGGAAAGCCTAAGCCGAAATTTAATTCTGCGACTTAATACACAATGTAACGACCAGACTTCCACTTTTACCTTTCGCGGCGCATCGCCGGCATATGTATGCATCGTTTATTGACAAATTTAGAAATTAAAATGTAGATTGAAGGGGGATCTCTTTATTTCTCGCATTTTTGTTAGCTGATCCTTGGTGGAACATTTTCCTGCAATCTTCTTTCAAATCTGGAAAACAAACTAGGGAGTGCCGTTATTAATTATTATACTAACGGAGGATGTTCGATTGATTTACGCACACATTAAAGTACAAGACCCAAGCACTAGCGTCGCGCGATAGCACAGGAGCACACAGCCTGTGGTCTAGAAGGACACGAACGAACGTCGAGGACTGGAGATACAACAGCTTGGGCTCAATTCTTCAAGACCCGTAGTCGCACAACGAGTGGAACGGAATGGCTGCTGCCTCGAATGAGCAGCCAAACAAAACAAAAAAATGACGCGGAATACGAACCGTTAGCGGAAGAGAAAAGACGAACACAGAGTGCCGCCGCGCGTTTATTGGTGGCCCACCAACACAAGTCAGAATTCAAGTGAGCTCTATTGTTTATATAGTTTTGCTGGGTGGCCTTGATCGATGGTGGACCAGCCAATCACATAACGGTCTTTTATGATTCTTTTCGCGGACATATACAGAGTTTCAACCGCGCAATATTGAAAATAACGTCAATTCCGAAATACTAGGAAAAGAGCAGGTTCTTTGGAAAATATCGACAGAACTAAAATCTGCAGCGCCAAATCCCTAGAACGGTCACCGACCGTAACGCCTCCCTCTTTTGTTTAAAAAACCGTTACTGATATGCGGTGTCTTTTGGGTTGACCTGGAATTGCCTGGTTTGATGGCAAGTGCGATAGGACCATCGTCGAGTGAGTAGGTCTATATCCATTGTGTTCGTTGACGCTAAAGTCTTCGGCCTTTTGAGCGCATTTACAAGTATTTCGAAAGGGACTTTGGTGCCAGTGTCAACCGGGGAGACGCGTAGCGTTTCTTAAGTTCGTAGTGTGGATTTCTTTTAAAGCGTCTAGCAGATGACTCATCGTTGTCACGGAACATTGAACACCAATGCTCCTTGAGTTTCTGAGGTCTTCTTGCGCGGAGTATCTACAGCGTTGGACGCACCACCTCATCTTCTCTCGCATCGCTTATACGGTGACTACTGGGTAGTCTATACGGCAAGCAACATCTACAGGTTGGAAGCAACGAGGTCTTGAACTTATCTATTAACACTGCACAAACTTTCGTGACAAATGAAGCCGTTTTCCCATGGATTCCTTTCATATTCAGCTGACCTGGGACGGATGCTGTCATTAACTAAAGCGTTATATTCCGAGTCCCATCACCGAATGCTGATGCTCAGACTGTGAATAAACCTGCAGCGAGTCTACCAGCTGCTTCCGCTTCTACAACGAATGCGGATGTGATTGTCGAACACTTTCAGTAGCACCAATAACATCCACTTTAACTAACCAATCGGTTTATTATTCCAGTTTCTTTTAGCTCCCCATGTAATGAGAACGACGTTGAATGACCCTAGGGACTTTTGCAAAAACTATGGCCTAAGCAGGAAAAAACGGAAAAGAATGTTGAGTGTGATGGCCTGCTATTCCCTGGGTATTCCAATTCATTCAAGAGTACTGTATCCCACTTCATATGGTACACTGCAAGTGGCTGCTGGAGAAAACGTGGATTAATAAAGGAACGTCAGAAAACCTTGAACAAAATGCAGCTGCCAACTTTGAGAACGTAGATACAAATTCATTGCGATGAAATGCTCATTTATGGGTATCCTTTTGTCCAGCTGTGTTCACTTTTGGCTCGCTACGTGGCGCCCATTGTTCTCAGGATTTTTCTGGTTAGGTTTCGCTATGGAAAGTCCAAACCACGACCGATCTTTTTGTGTTTACAGTACTGCATTAGAGAACTGGATGATATGTTGCGCAACGAGCCGTTGTGTAAAAGCACCAAGGTATCTTGTGCTATCGTCTGTTGTTTGTGATACTCCCTCATGTGCATTTCTGTTGCAAGTCATCGTGTAACTCAGGGATGTCCAACTTTTCCATGAAAATCTCTGCAAGCAATGAGCTTAATGGCGACCTCATAGCAACTCCGTTGTTCTGAAGATACATAAATCCACTGGACTAGAGGTGAACAGTCATTTTACGACATAAAACCAAACCTTCCGGTAGTCGCGTAGAGCTTTCGATGATCAATTATTAGCACTCTATATTAATAAACATAGTAGACACTTTCTGAGGCCGCAAACTACTGAAAAGTCAAGTGGATTCTGAAAACAAAATCTTTTTATCCAGCCTGAGGTTATTGTTGGCGCTTTTGCTTGTGTATTGCAATTTGTCACTTGATTTGCTTTTGTTGTTTGGTTGCACACAAACGGCACTTTCGGCGCAAGCTATCTTGCAGCGACATAATGCGGAAGGCCAGCAATCCGAAATATTGGCTGAAGCGAACAATTCTGTTAGTAGATTATTCGCAGCCAATATTCTGATGGGAGTGACGAGCCACTTAGTCAAACACGAGCAAGTTCTCCTGATGTGGTGATATTCCGTTCTCATAGCCATCTCAATAATGCTAAACATTGTTCCTCTAAATTTTCCTTGTTGTCCCTTCGGTCTTTCGACCTCTAGTTTGAGTCGTGTAGAATTTTTTCTAATTAATTTTGTTCTGTAACACCACGCTAGCATCCTTACCGGGTATCGATATTGCCGGGTCACTGACGTTGTTTAATTATTTGAAACCTTCTTCTCTCACTAGAAGTCAATTGTCGAAATTTTTCTTCCTGCAGTAGACAAAAAATGTCGCTTTTAAGAGTTTGTGCAAGTCCTTCGGCTATTTCATTGGTATCGGTTCTAATCTCAGGGCATAAATCATTAAATTCTCCGGCTGTATTTCAAGTTTATTCCAGTTGTCGGACGTGCATTCATCACAAAGATTTATTCGTAAAGGACAACACATCCTTTTGTTCCTTGTTCAGTGGTAAAACAGTGGGCTGTGCACACATGCATCGGAAAATGTTGCACAAGCTATATTTCCTTTTACAAGTAGAATAAAGCAGTTCGCCTCTTCTCTTTGTATTATCCACATAAATTGTTTTGGTAATCTACGAAAATCTCTCATGATTTCCGATTTGGCTCCTTCACATCGATCTCCCGCTGTTTAAAATGTTTACGTAATCATGTGACATCAACACCGATTGTACTTATGAGGCTTCTATATGTAATTTTTTGACTTCTGTTAGAAGGACTGTTTCTGCTTTGTCTTAGGACCACTCAAACTGTGATACCGGCTACAGCGCATATGGTATTCGTAAACCACCGTTCCTGATCTTGGATATTAGGACTCGACGTAAAACTCGACGTAGTAATTGAGCCTCTTGAACGACAAACCGCAAAATTTTATGCTTGGTTCAGATATCCAACTGTGCGAGAAAACCACATCCAAGGTTTTATCCACTGACACCGATTCGACCAAGGCTCAGAAGCTTCTATATTCAATTAAGTCTCCAGTTCATAAGTGACACTTATTTCATCACCTTGTAGAGAATTCTACTGTCACACTGAGATATGAACTGTAATCACGCGACGATAGTTCCGGTGTCTCGTTGTTGAACTGAATGAAGCTTTCACACCCATCTTCACTGGTGCTTTATGCAGATGATGTCCCAAGATGTGTATTCCAGCCATTCAACGAACTTCAAAGAGTCACTTTTATTTATGAATGCATTCGCCAGATTAAATTACATTCTTCGTCATCTAGTGAATTTGGCGCATCAGATAAATTCTGAAAAGGTTTACCGACCACAACCGGGTAAGCAATACAGTCTTCTACATCGCAGCATAGTTATTCTAGACAATGGTAAACGATCAACACGGTCTAGTGATTATGGTAGTTTGGTTATGCAATAAAGCACAATCGAGAATCCTTGATGGAATGTAGGAAAGAAAGATATCTCGTTGACTAAAAGATAAAGTAAACGTTTTAGAGATCATGAGTTCTTAATTTGCTAATGCAGTAGTACACACTTAACAGGTTTACGCAAGGACAACGAAAAAGAGCCTCCATATTAAACGCACCACGCAATTCATAAATACCACCAAATGTTACCGTATACATGAACTACATCGCAGAAAGCCACTGTCGGTTGACGACTTCTAATTTGTCCTGTTTGGCGGGTAGCTTCTAGACCAACATATTGTCTTTAGTGACTGATGAGCTTATTTGGGCATCAATTTATATTGGTTTTCTGTTTCTATACATCTTGGGCTGATCGAAAGATCTCATCAAAGACGACCATAAATTTTAGCTCCTCGCATCTGTAGCGTCAGGGAAATGGGGGCCAAATAAGTAATTATGTAACCAAGCAGATGCTCAGAATACAGAGAAGGCCACTTTTTGGGTTTGCGACTACCGTTGTCCAGCAATATGAAATAGATGAGAACGCAGAGCACTGGATTATTATTTCCGTCTAACAACTTCAACGGTAATACCTATTGACCTTTGATGGCAGTTGATCTCAAGTTTCGTGAAAAAAAGCCCCTAAAACAGTACCATTCAAGAAAATCATTGACACCTGCCAAAGTGCGGCTTTGTGTAGAAAGGAATAAGTGAATGATTTATGTGAAGAAAGGTCAAACAACAGTATTGCCACGATGGACAACCATAGAATGAATCGAGAGTAGTTCTAAGAGGTACCCACCAAAGAATTATTTTATGATCCAGAAATGTAGGCCACGATGCTTGGGACAAGACAAAAAAGCGTTTCAAATCGGGTCACTGACCAAGCTCATCTATGAAATAACCAAATCCTATGAAAATTGAGTCTGAATTCAAATTTATTAAGACTAGTATCAACTTTATGATCTGAGAAGTGCTCGGAAAATAAAAATAACGGTTCCTCTTCTAATTCGTAGGTAAGTCCATGAACTATGATGTGGCGTTGATAAGCAAAGACCACAAGTGGGTGAGAAACAATAGCCGTGGTTGCATTCTGAATGATGACAAGTGAAGCACTAAGTGTTCGAACTGAACGGTCCGAACAGATAGGTCACAGTTTAACTCCAGCTACGCTTCCTGGAGAAATATTAGTAGGAATCCACCTTTTGGACCGGCATCTTAAGGGTTTTAGTTCACTCCACCTCAGTTTTTACAACCATAAGCGTTGCACTATTGCTCTCTAGTTTTGGTTGCTATCTCGGGGCACTGTCTACTCAAAGCAGACACCAATGGCCAGGCTGTTCAACTGCAGAGATTTTAGGCGTATTTAATCTTGTTTCCCTCGATCATTTTAACCTCCGCAATGGATTTAGATAGAAAGCCGAGAGGGTAATACTTATGCGTATGCGAACATTTGCCGTCCAAACAATCTTTCATTCTCAATGAGTGCAAAGGGAGAAAAAATATACCATTAGCACGCGGGAGAGAGACCCCTTATTTTCCAAGGACATAGAAAGTTAAATTAATATTTGCGAATTGAAATCCAACCAAGTGAAACTTGTTGTAGTCTTGTTATTTGTTGGCACTAAATCCAAATCATATAGCGATGCCTACGGGAGGTAACAAGGGCTATTTCATGTTCCATCACTGGTGATACCACTGAGAGTGAACAGTCGTAGGCATAATCTATTTTTATAGCCTTTCAGAAAAATTGGCTACGTGGACTACCTGACGAACAGCGGCAAATCGTAGGTCGAATCGACGAAAAAGCAAGGTACAAAAACTTGGAGTTTGATTATTTGAGACAACTGATATATTGAAAATATTTTTACTAGGCTTTTCACACAGGTGACCACCTTCGCATGACAAAGTCAAAAGAAGCAACAAATGTTCACTCTACGCAAACCAGTGGCCAATATTCTTCGAACTTCGTCCATGATTGTGATGAACCCGCGGACAGTTTAGTCAAGCCCGTCACTGTCAGCAAACGGCTAAAAGACACTGCAAGCAATGAGAATATGGCAAACCTCCCTAAACGACTATAAACGTCTGGCGAAAAAACTTACGATGAAGTGGTGGTCGTTGCTCCAGTGCGGCAGTACGGGCACCTCCTGTCCATTGGACGATGCCTCGTTGATTTCGTTATTCTCCACTGTCAAGCTAAAATAGAATTTCACATATGTTCTTATGTAATTATTTGGCTATCACCAAGGTAGATGTAGATCCCCATAATATTTGTATACATATTCATAGTCGAATTACTCTGAGTATACGTTATCTTACAAGAAAATAAATATAAGAAGACCCTTATGCAAGTGGACGTGACCTGGCATTCATTTATGGCGACCAAATCACAGCGCTGTTTCGGCATGTGTGCACTTACAGATTGTATCGAGTCGACACTCACGTACGCAACCGTTCGGGCTTACGAGTCTCCGCCAAGTCAAGTGACTCAATCGATGGTCTGGTAGAAATGTGATGAGGTTAGAAACTCAGATGTTCAGATTGAACTGAAAATTCAGCAAGCAAAGATTAACACAAATTCTGCATATCTTTATATATATCAATTCTAATAATATAATCACGCTTGCATGTGTTTCAACGTGACGGTTCAGCAGATCTTCTGTGAAAACAAAAGGGATTTATTGAATGGTTGGCTTTGGAAAATCAACAAGTGTAATGCAATATGGAAGCAATCGGTAGGTCAAATTCTTCCAAGGTGATTAAATTTCTTTGAAAATTAACACTGAGCCCAGTGAGAAAACATAAGTCGGCGAACAAGCTCGTTTTCAGTGATTCGTACTCATGCCATTACATCACTATATATATATATAT
>LUCM01008148.1:429267-451687 GCA_008360955.1 Fasciolopsis buskii | reverse complement strand
GTGGCAACGTGGGATGAGAAAATGTACAGCGAAATTAGGTAAAGTAGGTGTCTCACGCCTTCGTGGTTGGGGTCCGAAAGACTTGTCAACTTGCTGGCTGGAGACGCTGAAGGGTATGGCAGTGAACCGTGAACAGTGGCGATCGTGCTGTCATTATCTATCGAATCAGAATGATTGAAAACACGTGCGTTTGTACAGTTAGACTGTGTTCCGTGTGTTGGCTGCAGCAGCATCTTATTTTTTCCCGCCTGTGTAGGTCCACACCCTGTTCCCCTTGGTTATTTACTCTTTTTATATAAACGTGTAACTCTGGGAAAAGGCAGCGGTCAGTGAGGCTTGCTTTGCTGTTTAACGCTGAACGATGATGATGATGATGATTTCAATCTCTAGATATTACTGACAGTTATAAATTACTTGCGTCGTTTTGACTGGATACCACATTGGCCTACTCATGAGTAGTGCATACACACGTCATAGATCACCGTTCACGTAATTTTGCCGCCCGTGAAACTACGGCATAGTCTATGAACGCGTTTTACGATGCCCTTAGGCTGTTTTTATTCGTGCTTGCGTTGCCTTGCTGTTTTACAACTTCATTCTGTGACAACGTTTCACAAACTTTCATTCGTGCCAGAAGACCTTCCCAGAAATTGTCAAAAGTCCAATCCAAATAATCTGTGACGGACATCCACCATAAGACCGGAATACTCGGTGATATCAATAGATCTATTGTTCCTGTTGCTGCATGCCTTCCATCGTAACACGAATCGAGTTTATTCAAACATATAATACGATCGTTCCCCTTCGCACTTTATTCATATTTTATAATAATTTTTGCTAAATCACTGACTTATGCCAGTAAGAAGGTTCTGGATTGCCCTATTTACCACGTCATCCCAAACTGCTTGAATAATTTTTCTCTATTGCTTTTGGCTTCTTGTTTGGCCATGAGTTCTTGCCTTTGCTTATGACATTTCCAAACCGAATGGGAAGTCCGGTTGACAACAACTTATATTTCTTTGCGAGATCTTGTAGTGCAACTACAAAATCATTGATTTAGTAATAAAAAAAGAAATGCATTCAAAAAGAGCAAACTGGCATAGGGTGGTGAGGTCGCAACAATAAAGGCAAAAGGAAGCGTACGACAGTAGAGACAAAACAAAGTCTGATTTACAAAAACCGGAAGCTCTTATCGGTGGTTCGCAACCGAAAACTTTGGTCCTTACTTGACCGGGAAGATATAAAGTGAGTAGTATTTTACTAAAATCGCCGCAACGGGAGCTTATGAAAAAGTACGATATCGACATGAACTCAAATCAGAACAACCGGCGGAGAGCAAAAAAATCTTTTGCTGAACACGATTTCTTGAGGCAGTGCTGTGTGTGTGTTCAAAAATGTGTATTAATTCTGTATATTTAAGCGTTCGTACCAGCAAAGTACGTGCTGTGCCAAGAAACATTAGAAAAGCATGAAATAAGGTGAATTACAAGTATCTGCAACGTAACAATGAAACGTAAATTGTTATACTATGGAACAGAATGAAATAGAGCGATGCCAACTCTATTTTACACAGTGTAGTAATATAAAATAAGAAATAGCAATGTTTGAAAATGTGTTACCCGTTGCATTTTTAGTGCATCGAAGTGCCTTTTGCTAGTGGGAAAAAGTACCCAAAATTTCCTCAACAGAAACTGCATAAGAACTGCCATACCCACCTGGGTACTGATGTGTTTTTCTAAATATGTGATGGTTTGCCTACATTTTTATGGCAATGGGGAGCCTAACATCTTCCAGTATATAAAATATAGTTTTACGAAAACATTAATAATACTGGCAATGTAGCTGTACAATTAATCACGGATACAAAGCAACGGAACCTCTTGAATGTCAGAAGACATTAGACGGATAGTTTACGAAAGCCTCAGCAGGACATGAAATGACCCCCGTGCACATTTGTAGCCTGCGTCGGGAAAAATAACAGACATTGTGACAATAAAAACGAAGACACCTCGGTAACATAGAGCGATCACTGAAACGTCCGATACTAATAGGAAGGTCTAGATATTCACTTATGAGGATTGCATTCGATCCTGTCACTTTCCAAGTCGATGCGTGTATCTTCTGTCCAAGGCGAGCTTGTCAAAGAATACCATCAATCTCGTTAGAGTTACCAATTGCTTCCTAGAATCATGTGAATCTACGCTCAAGTTCATCGGACTTCATTAAAAATGTTTCGTCATCCTTGAAAAAGTTTCTATGTTGTGGTGAATAAAGAAAAATAGTCCGAAAACCAGACCAAAATAATGAAAAGCCTGGAATGTAGCGTGAAAAATTTACATGAATGGCCAGGATTCATAAAAAACAGAAACGCGCATATTCACAGTCTCTCTGACTGCCAAGTGACAAAAAAGTTGCAAGAGATGTTTTAATCGGAGTTAAAATTTAAAGTGCCTCCAAGACGAGTGAACCACTCACAAACGCGTGTTCAATTTGAGAATCTGTTTGATTAAATTAAGGATTTCATCGTTACATGCTTTGGCAAAGCCAATTGGTTGAAGGGTGAAATAATTGATACTTCATAGCAATAACCATGTGCTTCCATAAGCCAGAGGCTTTGACCCTCACGGTAACATGCAGAGACCATGGGGGAACTCAAACAGATGGACGAATTATTGTTTCACCAAGATGTGTATAACAAAGATGTGTATAACAAGCTGAAATCTATGGGAACACAAACGACCAATTTGAGGGGATCAAAGAAAATCTACAAATCTCTGGGGCCCTGTTGAGATCCACAGAATGCATGCAAAACTCAACGTGCCAATGCTCAACGGATTCTGGTCACACTTGATCCCGTAAGAATATAGAAAAATTTGGAATTCACCTCCGAAATTCCGTAATGCGAGTTATAACCAGCTCCCATTCCATCTAGACGATACTACAGTATTTCTATTATTGGAAACTTCCGAAGGGAGACTTTGGGGAACACAGCAGAAAATGAGCTAGCTTGCGACGCTTTATAAGTGGCCAAACTGAACAGGTTTTATGGGTGTCAAGGTAAGGTAGTCGAAAAATAATCATGATAGAAAATAACTGGAGATCGGTATGATTTGCTTACATGGATACTGTGTACTCCTCTTGATGGTGCATAATGGACGTCCAAAACATGCCGTGTCCGTTTCCTTGGGCCATTGGTTACTCGACCTTATTTTTGCCAATGACGAGCTTCGAGTGAGAGGACGTTTATGTTATTTCCTATAAAGTGCGCAATATTTGGCCGGTTGCGAAACACAAGAAATTAGAATTACGAGTAAACAAACACGTTAATGACTTACGAAATATACGTTGAATGTGACTTTTTGATGACTGTGATCGAATAACCAAACTACTCTAACGTGTCAGTACTTGAGTTCATCAATTTTGGTGCTGACTGAATTGAAGTAGGGTTGCCGCAAGGCTTCCGAAAAAAATGCATGAATTTGCTCATTCTTAAATAATCCCTTCCGAAGGTTTTCCCGCAATCTGATGCGATAACAGTCAATGTGACATAAAATTTAACTTCAACTAACCAACTTCCGCCAAGATAACGGCAAGTCTAAATCCGGGACCAATTAGTCTTGATTTTGCGAAACAAGAACCGCCTTTTCCCGCCTTGATTTGTCGCCTAATCAACCTTAGCATTCCAAATACATCGAACTTTCACTACTAGGTCACCGGGTTTGAATATCCCAAGGGATGCTCCACCGGTAGTAGTATGCACGGAATTACATATGAGGTAATAATATCATCAGACGTACAAGGAAATTCGAAATGAGTGCAAACGGATGGAACAAACAAAAATCCGAACTGCGTGAGCAGAATTCTGCAAAGGCGTTGAATTGTGACTGACAAAAAGTAATGTATGCCTTCACACCCACCACCATTAAACCAATCAGCATGTGACACCATCTAGTTGGAGTGAAATAAACTTGGTGCTAAATGTTTCACTAAATGCTTCTTGAATAAATTTGGCTGCGCATGAAAATGTTAGATTAACTTCTGATTAATGCAAACTGCATCAACAACGTTTCGGGTTGACCTGGACGCTCATGTTGTCATGCTTGGAGAACACATCCTATCCCTTCAAAAGTAGCATATCTTCGGAGTCAAATGATTATTTTATACCAACTTTGCTGTAGCAGTTTTTCTAACACCCTAACGTGTTCTGAATTGGAAATTTTCCCAGTTGAGGATGTTAAAGGGCAAACAAGAATGAACAATTTGTGATAAAATTTTCAGACCAAGCGCCCGATGTCTTTAGTCAAAACCCGGGAAATTGAAGCTTAACAATCCACCCTATTTCAGTTGGCCCGACATGATTAGAAAAGCCAAGAAGTGGAAGTATGTGATCGATAAAATCTGCCAAAATAATATCGGTCTGGGCATATTAGGTTTAGGAAGCAAGCTTAGCAGATCGGGTCGTTAGATGCTGGATTTTGAACTTCCCTATTCGAATGTAAAAGCATTTTAATCCACGAGTGCAAGCAGTGCATGTGACGTGTGAGGCTTTTGTGACAAACAGTGATTAAAATCAATAGAACACCTTTTGTCACATGAGAAACTCGTAGAAACTAGTGGATGATGGTTTCCATATTCCGAACGTTTTCCCAAATACCTTCATATGGCCAGTGACAACGTATTTATATCGCCCATGTGACCGTGGACAGCGTACATGCGAGTGAACAAACGAACCAAATCAAATTATTCAGGAATTCTTCGTGTATCATCGAATCGCTGATTTTCTATGCACATCTGACGATGACTAGGAGCATGGATGGGGATGTGCAAGAAAGACCGTACCGGATTCAGGTCTAGGTTCTGCCCAAGAATATTCATAATGCAGTGAAAATTCTGATCATTTTGGATCGGACATTTTTCCGCGAATCCGGGCAGTTTTATTCCCGCAAACAGACTGTTCTCCTTATGGATCCTACATCTGCAAAATCGTCAGTCACTTTTCGTGACCAGTATCCTTAATGAAAGTACGTTACTATGCGCCCAGTGATTCTAGCAGTAAACAAGATAACTGTACATAGCACGTTTCACTACGAGGAAAGTAGCAGGATCTGGTTGTTCGTGCTGTAAAATGATTTGCTTGATCTAAGAGCACATATTTTTCTCAAACACGGAGATCTTGTCTAATGAAGCGTGAAGAAAATACCGATTAATTTGGTTGATCCAGATTTCCTGCTAGAAGTCCTAGGTCATAAGTTTGCAACACCTTCATCTTTAGATACATAACTGCACTTTCGCATAAAACAATCTATCACGGCATCAGCGACTTTGGAGGTTGTCTGACATGCACATGGAATGCGGCAACCGTGGAAGTCAGACCATTCATTTACTATGCTTGAAGTATTCTTAATCTTCGAGAGTAAGAGTGAGCAGCTGCGTGGAATGGTCCATGGTACATCTAACGAGGAAAAGAGAAAATTAAAGCGGTTTAATCTAATCGAAGCTGAACACCAACTAAGCTAACTAATTTAGCTCGCAATCCTGTTTTAGTCTGCACAATATTTAGTCAACTCTACAATCCATGATTTTGACCAAAATTATTGCGGAACAACTGCTGACCGGTCACAACGGAAAATTGCTTTCGTAATGGTCTTTGAGATGGTGTACTTGGAAAGATGCTTGGTGGAAATCGATCACTTGGATCAACGGATAAGCATTTGTTGTTTTTTAAATAAGGAATTAAATCAAGGGCTGGAATACCATTTGCTTGCAGAAACAGATATGTGTCAAAGGATGAATGGGACCTTATTCCATTAGTTTCTGTTGGACCGATGGTGGTCATAAGGACTGAGGTTCTGTCAATCAAAAAATTCAGAAGTTCTAATCCCAGATGAACCGGTAGATTGGGTGGTAGGCGGTAATTCACAGTCGTCCGGCTACTCACTCCGCCTGACCAAATGAAACCTTGTTTGGTTCTCTGTCACCGGAAGTTTCACGGCCATCTTTGCTGTTTCCTTCCGTGTACTGTGGCAGCTGTGGGGCTTGTCTCGTCCCATATACTTATGCGCAGTACACGTAATAGAAAAAAGCAATTGATAACTAGCATCATTTAACGGATGAATACCGTTAGATCCTTAAATAATGGCTCACACATAAACTACTGAGGCAATGTATGGGGACAACCAGGCTGGTTCGCTTACAAAAGATGCTTTACTAAAGAACGAACTGTTTGTTGGTTCTCCAGCAACGTTTTTCAAGGGTAGCGCAATTTAAATCGCTGATTATGTTCACCTACTTCTGTGGATGCAGAATCAACGTTTTGGGCTTGACACTCAATTACAATGGACATTGGATGAGGACCAATCCCGCGGGAATACATGCGGACAAACGCCTTTGATGGGTACACAAACGTGCTTCGTTGGCCATTGATCGACCTTGACCTGCTCACACCCCGAATTGTATTGGTCCTTGATAAGCAAAAGATCAACGAACAATATTCATTTCACTTCATTATACTGACAGCTGATTCTGCTTACGGCTGGTGCGTTTGAGATAGGCGGATTTCCCCAAGGACCTGCACGCGTTTTGCTTGACTGAATTACCGGCTGAGTTTTGCTAACTGCTGCTGAAAGTAAGAATAAACAACCTTATGCGCTCCCTAAGTATAAGTACAAAACATTCACCTAATCCCTTTTTCGTGATGGCAAAAGTAATACTGCATGTTGACAATTATCGAGCCATCACACTGTGGATCCGAGAAATGAGATGACGGGATGATGAAAGGCTTATATAAGCCTTACATCTTGATTTACAGAACTGCAGTCAAGCAACGAAAGTAAAGGAACGCGTCTGTAGGAGAGTAACCAATGCTTACAGGCCTATTATTTTGGATAAGGGTTAGTATACATCTATGTACTCCATTCAACCTGCCGTTTAAATTTCCATTCAGATTTCTGCAAATCGTCGACTCACAAAAGCCGCGGTGTTATACCACGGGTAACCAGTGAATAATGTAACTGGCTGATGCTTCAGATATTGTGAGTAACCTCTGTCTCAAGACAGTTTATTCACTCAATTCAAATGATTGACAAACCTGCTTCAAAGAAGGTTACTCACAGTAGTTGCAACGTCGACCAATCAACAACACTATGACGTTAATGACTTTGAAATAGCTACGTATAAAGCAATCGCATGCCGCACCGTTTTTTAGTGTACTTTGGATCTCGTTCGTTTCAGATGTGTCTAGTTGAGAACCAACGCATAAAAACGAAAAACTTCCTAATGAGGTCAATAAGACACGTCATAGAACATGAAGGATTTGTCAGATACGCACAATTTTAAGACAAAACTCGCTTTACATACACCAAATAGCACCTCAAAATGTAGTGCAGTGGCTCGTTTGAAAAAAAACAACCACAGTTTTGCGCACATCTATGCTGTACCTTGACTGGCCCAAGCGCGCAGAAACAAATACAAATATAACATTGTCTAGTAATTGGATTTCCTCTGCACCCAATGGAATGAAATTCTAATTTCTCAAAGTGGTGTGTTTTAAGGAGGGGGAGGGATAATGCAACAAAGAGCTGCTTCAGTAATTTAGGTCGCGATGAACTACTTGATAAATGACAACTTTTTTAACTAGTCACAAGCTGAGACGGAACTAACATAAACGTACCTGTCACATGTACGTCTAAGCTAAGCTTTTGGCCAAGCAAATCAGGTAAGTCACCCTTAATTTAAGCAGTGACAAACGGATTCCGTACCAGAAAAAATTGATGCAATGTAAACAAACAAGCGTCAGCGTCTTCTGACGCCCAACTAGGCAGAGCCAGTTGAGTACCACAATCCTTGTAACCATACCGACAACAAATGTCGCGTGTAGGAGAATAAGTGTGACGGCCAGGTGTCCTGTATTCCCAAAGAACATGTTTTAGAAAGCTGGTATACCAGATGGCCTTGCCATAGAGTGCATGTGAGACGAATTATTTCAGTGGCCACATAACTCAACATATTAAGTAGCGCGTAACACAAAAAGAATTCCCCTACAATTGATTTGGTTTTCGATGTGGTCGGCCATATAATTCTGCACTCATGAATCAATCGATACAGTTGCTCACCCTAACATTGCACCTGTTCCTAGAAGATTCAGATGAATCAAAGATCGGATAATTGAAAGCACCCCGGCGACTTCGGAGAGCACTTCATTGTTATACTCAAACTGTTAAAACTAACGAAATTCCTGATATGTTCCATCCCTCACTGGCGCGTAGTCAAGACGACCAATTTGTTGTCTTTACTCTTTTCCTTTTTTAGTCCCCGACAGACGTATACATTGCCCAATAAGGGCCTCTTCATTATGTTTCCACTAGTCGAATTATTTACACATCACTTCATTTGATTGCACTAAACTTATCCGGACTTCCACGGTTCTCATGACTTGGGCCTTGTACTACATGCTTCAAGCCTGGGCTTTTTTCAGGTCGTCCAGAGGGTGCATTTGGCTGTCCTCGTGTATGACTATTGTTGAGCTAGGGCAATTTATTCTATTTCACTGGCATTTGAAACAGTGTTACCGTGTTTGTCTCCGAGTTGTGTTAGGCTGTGACTGCTTCCAGTTCATTCTTTACACAACTCGACAAACTCAAGACAGTGGCTACACAAATTGGAAAGGAAATGAATACAATGATCTAAATCCCACGAAAATGAAAAAATGCTTCACCCGAAATACGTTTTGTTTTGGATTTTTTTGGCCAGGTCCTTCTTCGCTAAGTTCATATGAGATGGGTTTTTGATCTAGTGTGATTTTGTCTCACGAACTTGATTTACTGTTTCCAGTTCTGTTTTTCTAATAAAGTCTACTTTGTAATCAAAGGTGGTGTGATATTCAGCTTCAGTTCGGTCATACTCAGGCAGAATTTGTGCCAAATAAATTTAAACAAAATATTCACTTTGTTGTATTTTGTTTGTGCCGGTGTGGTCCGGAAAATTTCACTTTTGAGTGACTAGTGAATTATATCAGAAAACTTCAACCGTGATCAGTTTGTCGTGGACCTTAGAAGTATTATCCGTCTTGTTGGCGATAGCGGCTCTCTCTCTCACACCGTAGAATAGTCGTTCTTTTCTATGCTATCAAGAAATTTGACTCTAACCGCAAATGCCCCGTTTACCCTTAGTTACGGGGTTCTCAAATGTCTTGTTTTTCTGGATGGTCTTTGTGGCAATACCATCAGTTCCGTCACGCAATGATCTGTGATTAACTGTTGACAGCCCCAGTATAACCACAAGAAGTCTGTTTTTTTTTTATTCTATGCCCTCTTTGGCATACCTAATTATGTTGCCGATTGGTCGCTATTTCGAAAACATCCGAAGCTACCACTGAAAAGAAGAAAACTTCCAACCAGTCCTCAGCGTTTTATCATTTTTAAGGAGAATGAAAAATTTGAGATCCCTCTAACAATCATTGTTCGACATTCTTCCACCCGTTTAGGGAAGAATGTGAACTAGATATCGAATAGCCGTAATTATTTAGTTGGTTTGCTGGACCATGTGTAACCGATATGTTGATCCCATCTTGGAGTAGGTAGGATTAATTTGGCACTTTCTGCAGTACTGTGGTCTGCACCGCATTCGTGATCAACTTAACTGAGCACAATTTTCGGTGTACCGCCGCAATTCGTGGAACTTTGTGATTCCTATTTGCATGCTACTTCTTCCGGGACGGGAATCCCTGACTTAACCCCGGGAAGACTTGCTTTCTTAGGGTTGTGTGTCAACTGCCAATAACTTCTTAACTCAGTAAACCTTACTGGCAAACTTTGTTTTTTTGCATAGCGTGACCGAAAAAAGCAATGAAACGTGATGTTTTGGGTTGCCGCGGATGAAATGCTCTAAGACTGCCTCAGATGAAAAACCAGGCTTCAAAAAGGTTTCCCGTGACAAAACAAAAATTCGACAAATTATCAACTATTTCGACTGTTCTATTACTAAACAATAAAATATCACATGTAACCTTTTAAGTGATACATCGGAACTTCGGCATACTACAAACAGAACTTTTGTTCTTATCGGGTAGTTTTTGGTCTTCCCTCGGCTTTGTGCGTCATATTTTATCAATACAACAACGAAAGCAGAACTCAGAATGTGTCTGGCTCAATTGTGAGCTATATTTCTTTGCGTTGCAGGAACAGCTACTTAATTTTTCTATAACTTTCATGGATATCTGATACCGGTAGAATAGCAAACTTGAAAATTGTTGAAACTCAGTGTACGCACCTCAGTTACCGGCTGGGCACTGGTGACAAAGTTGAGCTCAGTTATATTTGGCGCCTTTATTTTTAGCATAAACTAGTCGTTTTCATTATGATCGTCAAAAATTTGACAAAGGTAATGGAATTCTGAGCTTATGAATTACTGATTAAAAAGTGAATAGTAGATATGTCCCGTAATTGTTTCGGATGTTTAGCGGAACATCCTTCGGTCTCAGAAATATGTTCATATTAGCAATCTATCGGTCAAAATACAACACGCGGTCAGACTGATTGTATTGGACAATGACGACTGACGGTCGAGTTCGTTAACCCAAGAAACCACAGAAAAAACAAATGATGTGCACCGAAGCTAAAAAAGCCAGGAAAAGACGCAGCGATTATCAACGATCCTAATCACTGACGCTTAGAAACAAGTTGAGTCGGAGTATTTTCTCCCCATTCAATGGACTAACCTCCTCCAATCAGACTTCCCGAAAAAGTCTCCACCAGTGAAGAGCAGTGATCGTGATGCACCAACGCGGAAGTCGCCGAACAGTAGGCGGAAAATTGTACCTGAACCCAAGGACGTAGGTATTTGTGACAGATAGCACAATTTCTAATGTCATCGGTCGTCCGCTGATCCAGTGAAGTTTTCAGATCCAATCAACTAAAGGAATTTTCTTAGGCAATACTTTCCTGACCAGGAATCAGATTTTGATAAAGAAAAAACGCTTACCGTGTTCATGCAGACACTGTCCTTGGATAAGTTCAAGCTCTAAACGATAGAACCAGGAAAATACCTTACCTCAACTTCCGCAGTTATTAACAGCGGGTTGTATTCAGTCTAGCGAATGACCCTTTTATTTCGTAAAGCAACTGGGTTGATGATGATCATTTTATGGCAATAGCTGAGCAGAGAACAAGGTTCGCTTCTGGATTATGCTATAATTTCGTGGGACTTTTGTAATCTCATCGATCGCCCAGCTAACCTTTAGATCCTATTACATTCCTTTCCTTAACTTACGCAGGCATATTCATTTTAAATGTACCTCATGATAGTTTATGGGTTTTCCAAGAAACCACTAACGAGAGGACTTTGGCAGATGAAATTGAGAAACGCTAAAACGAGGGTGGCAAGAGATCCAAGAGCATTGCAATATACCAGGAATGTGCCCCCAATTTAGAAGCCAATCTCCATAGTAAACTAACTAATTTTTGCTCCTATACTAGTCCAATCCTTTTGAAGGGTGGCATTTATCTCCCAAAGTATGCTTTGGAAAAGGCTCACGAACGGAGTTGGAGAAACCGAACTGAAATTACGGACTATTTTCAAACATTTGGCGAAAGGTTCAGCCGAATAGACTCTCAACATTTTGGATCGAATCAACGCTACCTACTGTATCACACTTTCACCACTAGGTCACGGACATACCGGAACAGATTTTCTTGCGTGAGATAGGAAACCCAAATTTGAATAGATTATTACTGCCATACTAGAGACTCCATTCTGGTATGACACAATGGCCTCACTGTTTACAATTCTCAGTCTACCATTGGTGCTACATTTTGAGTAACTTCAGAACAGATGGGTAATGTGAACCGCAGGAGAATTTCCCACATAAGCAGCAACGCTTAGCATACACTAGTATAACATTAGATCAGTGTTGAATTAATTAGGATTCATGGTTTGGGACTTCAGCTTCACGTGGGTTGGCACACGTCACTTATTGCAACTTTCTCATGAGTTCACAGAAAGGTTTACCTCGGATTTATTCCTGATCATAAAATACTGATGCTTTTGACATAAAGACGAACCATTTTTTTCATTGTTCACGTTTTCAGAAATTTTGCTACTGCCAGTTAAGGTTTCGGTCAGGCTACCGGGTTGGAGTTTACAGGGTCTTTTCAAGCGATGGTTGAATGATATAGGTGATGTGGCCCAATACTGCCATCAGTGATGTTCTTACGCTCAAAATCCTTCTTCTTCCACGTAATTCTTTTATTTACAGTTTCGTACTCAACCTCTCTTTATGTCTCATTCTCTTCCACTTTTCAGGGTTTAGTACAGTGAGGCAGCTACTAAATTCAAAGCACACTTGTAGAAGTTTAATTGTTGTACACCTGTACTAAACTGTTGAAACTCAATTTGAATTACGTCAAAAAGCGGATGGAGATGGAACAATGTTTAAGTTGATTTCATGAGATTTGGATAAACTATATCTCACCCAATGAAGCATAAAATTAAGGACTATTTTTAGGAAAACCAACTGAGTATAGCAAGTGGAGTGGACGGACGAATCCAACCGGACGATAATAACCCTAACCGTTGAGTACCTCCAGTGTTCTATTTGGAAGCAACACCAAGACAGTAACAGCATCCATAATGCTCCTCGCCATCATGGCCGTTGAGCGATTCGATTTTGTCGCGTTACGTCCGCTATAGTATTTAGCTCCGCGGTAGGCTTACAGAACATCTTTTGTGAAACATTACAAAGCGTGTAAACGACGGTCACAAAAATGGCCCAAATGATAGATTCGGTTATTAAAGTATGGGTGAAGTAACGAGTAGAACTTTCGGGAAGCTTGATTACCGGTGCACCAAAAGATTTTATGCGATGATGGCAGCGAGTATCATTAGAGACCTTTTGCTTCACTTATTATTTTTTTGACAAACATAGACGGCATTTCATGTGGTCAGCGGGTTTTATTAAGTTGTGTAGGGGGACAGTGGAAGGAGTCGAATCAGCTAATTCGAACTCCAAAAGACATTATATCAGACCCCTGACCGCCTTCAGTCATTGGCAGCAGTTAAAAGATATTGAGATTCTTGAAACATTAATGTTCACTTTCTATGTGAACTGCCCTTACAAGCGTTTCGCATCCACTTGGAAAATTCTGTGTACTAATTACAGTTTCATTTCAGTTAGGTCAAGTTCTTTTGTGAACGCAATGATTGAACTGGCTGCTCACCAAGCTTTCAAAATTTTGACCTGTTGTATCGACTGAGAAAGCAGACGCACAGAAAAAAGTGCGGGGAAATAAGAGTCTACATATCGTCCCGCGCATAAAACGGTGGTGCCCATTGTTATTTGGAAAATCATTTTTCGTCCCTTTTCAACGATTTTGTTGGTACCTAATTTTTTCGTTTTATGACGCATTCTTTGAATGAAGATGTTCAACTTGCCTAGGATTGTTCGCCTCTGGTTTGTTAAAATCACGCTTGTGTGGTCTGCAAAGTGTTTGCATTATTTGAATGAAATCCGTTTTTGTGCGCGGGTTATTTTTGGATCACCCGATACGATAGACTGAACACAATTGCTTTCCGGTCATGAATACGTCGGACAGGAAGTCACCAATGCCTTTTTGGTACTGAAATTTTTCGCCAAGAAAAAATGACTCAAGCAGAGGATCCATAAGTAGGAAAGAAATGTATCAGGATCGGTTCTCGGGGCCGTCCAAGTAGGGGATCGTACTAAAGAGCAAGTCAAGTTTTATCCTATTTCAAACTTACAGAATGAAACACTACCTTGATCATGGCCCGTTTAGGGAACTTGTTACCGCTTGCATCTAATCTTGATGAAATATGTGTTCTATGCAAAGAAACTGACAGTGTAGTGTTGAGTTCCACTATTCAAAAGCGAGTCTTAATAAGTAATGATGAACATTCACGTTGTCACGTTAAGTTACAGGAACATCCTTAGGATCACCTCTCTTATCAAACCGCAAGCAAAAAAGTGACCTGTGGTCGGACTATACCCATCGATGGAAAACGTTGAAACATGGGACTCGGTTTTCCTTTACCTGAGTGAAGAAAACCGATCACAGGAATGTACAGTTGATGTTGCATTGCTTGGTTACAACAGGAATTTTTGTTCAAACCTTGATACAAAAAGTGGTGTCTGCTCTATAGTGAGACAGAAAAAATGTCCCTTTCAAAAAGACAACAGAAACTTCAAGTTAATTAGGAACTTAGTTCTTAGAAGCAGAAAACCAATTGTAAACTTTGAGATTATGAAGAAAATTGGCGACGTAAACCTGTATCCAAAAACTGTCTTCATTTACCCAACGAACATTAGGAAAAAGCAAAACCAACGACATTATGGCGTTCATGAGATTTTGATCAAGAAGTTTTATGTTTAGATCAACAACGTCTCACCATCCTCCGAAAGTGGTATCGTCCATGAACAAGCCTATGCAGTCACATGTTTCTATGTTTCTCGGTAAAGGCTGGTTGGCTGCACAAATGGGCATTCACACAGAACAATCAACTGGATCGGTATTTTGAAAATCAAAACCCTCGGTTTATAGCAGTAGCATTGCTCTGTAACCAGGTTTCCCTAGTCGGTCAAGAAATCTGACGTCTAAATCCGGGTCGATGCTGTCCTCAGTCCCTTTTGCCGTACATCGTCCCAGTAAAGTCTACAGAGCTGGCAATTGTTCTTTTGCATATTACATGTTTTGGAGAATTGGTGGATTTTTGTGGCTTATGGTATGCATAATTCCTATTAGCAGCGTAAATTATTAAATATGGCACTGCCGAGAAAATATTGATACCAAAACCATACATCAACAGTGCATCTTTCCAATACCGAATTCGGTGTCATCCCAGCGGGCCATACACACTACAATAACGTAATCGCTACGCCAATTCCATGTCTGAATGTAGTCTCAGTGTTCGCGAAGACCGCAAATACAATTTCCCCAACAGCTAAATTCAAGTCGCACTCCGGATATACCGTTAATGTTTATTAATACAGAATAGTTCGCTTGCTACATGTAAACTGTTATTTTATCGAATGTTCTGCTCACGATTACGTTTCTAATTTCAGGACAAAGGTAATGCTTCGTGAATTGAGAGGTTCTACGTTAACTGGTGGTAGACAAAAGTCATACACGTCACCCGGCTTCGCGTGATCCCCACAGGTTGTTCACGGTTTTCAGCTTATCGTATGCCTATGACAAATTTCTAGAATGAAATTCCCCGCTTTCTTAAGCGCATGTGAATTGTTCATCTTAATAGCAACAAAATAATGTCAGTATCTGTACTGGGTAAAGCTAAGGGATGCTGCGATTAAGGAGTGATTTGTCATTATGATAACTGAAATATTCCCCAAAATCTATGGAAGCAGACATTATGCGAAAGTGATCAGTTTTACTAGATAACCCTCATGCTGCACATCATTGGAGTTTAGTGAGTAGAATCGTTTTTCCACTTTCACTTAGGTCTCGTGAATGCCAGTTTAACTCTAGGCTATAGTTCATTTAAAAACGTACCACAGCCCTAGCATCGGTGTAATCCAAGTTGTGTTTGGTGTCCTGATGCGACAACTCAATGGACTACCCACACACTGTATAGTAAGTCATAAATCTTGATGCATCAAGATGCATCGAGATAAAGATGACTTCAAACTCAAGTTGGTTCAAATGATCCAATAACTGGACGGTGCTCTCTATCGCCTCCTCTGGTCTTTGGTAGTCGGTCTTGAAGGGGTGACTAAACGTTGATACCATCCAGAACATAGGCGGCGTGCGAAACATGTGGCTATATGCTCATCGGCATCTTTGTCGGAGGGATTCATAAGTAGTCCTGTACGAAGGTTTTATGTACTGAGCGATCGATCACCTGGCCAGTTTTTGTCAAATAACGGAAGAGGCTGAGTGTCCCATACTATCGGATAGGTAACTTTCATCCTACACGTTCGGTAGATTCCATGGAGAAACCACTGGATAACGAATTAAAAGAACAAGGCGGGATAGCCCATTGCTGGCCCATCCGTTGTAAACTTCACGGGCATCAAAGAAAAAATTTTCCCGTTATTTGACAAAAACTGGCCAAGTGATCGATTTTTCAGTACATAAAACCTTCGTACAGGACTACTTATGAACCCCTCCGACAAAGATGCCGATGAGCATATAGCCACATGTTTCGCACGCCGCCTATGTTCTGGATGGTATCAACGTTTAGTCACCCCTTCAAGACCGACTACCAAAGACCAGAGGAGGCGATAGAGAGCACCGTCCAGTTATTGGATCATTTGAACCAACTTGAGTTTGAAGTCATCTTTATCTCGATGCATCTTGATGCATCAAGATTTATGACTTACTATACAGTGTGTGGGTAGTCCATTGAGTTGTCGCATCAGGACACCAAACACAACTTGGATTACACCGATGCTAGGGCTGTGGTACGTTTTTAAATGAACTATAGCCTAGAGTTAAACTGGCATTCACGAGACCTAAGTGAAAGTGGAAAAACGATTCTACTCACTAAACTCCAATGATGTGCAGCATGAGGGTTATCTAGTAAAACTGATCACTTTCGCATAATGTCTGCTTCCATAGATTTTGGGGAATATTTCAGTTATCATAATGACAAATCACTCCTTAATCGCAGCATCCCTTAGCTTTACCCAGTACAGATACTGACATTATTTTGTTGCTATTAAGATGAACAATTCACATGCGCTCAAGAAAGCGGGGAATTTCATTCTAGAAATTTGTCATAGGCATACGATAAGCTGAAAACCGTGAACAACCTGTGGGGATCACGCGAAGCCGGGTGACGTGTATGACTTTTGTCTACCACCAGTTAACGTAGAACCTCTCAATTCACGAAGCATTACCTTTGTCCTGAAATTAGAAACGTAATCGTGAGCAGAACATTCGATAAAATAACAGTTTACATGTAGCAAGCGAACTATTCAGTATCAATAAATATTAACGGTAAACCTAAACATCTTCCTGAAATAGTTTGCGCGATGCCGCATTTCGTTTTGTTATTTTTGTGTTCAGGCGAGTTAACCTCGGTAATCAAGGTCACGTATCCATGTATGTGCAATTCGTCTGAGCAACATAGACGCCACCGTTAAGCCAGATGCTCTATAGTCTCTTAACCGAGAAAGTAATGATCTGTGACAGAGGACAGATGACACTGGATTTTAGGATAGTGAGCGGAAAACATTTTTGTTGCTGCGGTATACCAAAATTCGTCTAATAATTACTATGGAAAGTGACGAAAAATTTTGAGCTGAAACATTAGTAACAATCTGTAGCCAGATGAGGGCCCAATGAACCTCTCACCAAAGAGCTACACACGTAAACTTTCCATTCAAAAGGACGAAGAAAACAGTCAAACACAAAACGTTCACTGGACTGAGTAAAAGAACTCCGGTAAGCCAACGTCAAGTGCGATATAAAACAATCAAAAGGACAAACGAAGGGGACCTGTTACGTCATAAAAGCAACTTCTTCTTGAGTAATAATAAATTTTAACTTTATATCTCGTAAGAGTGATAATGCTCTGAAGATTTGAGCCAGAATAGTCTTTCTGAACCGTGTTCTGTCAACAGGCTATCTGCAGACCCCCGCCCTCTGATTTCCTGAAATCATCACCCAAAATGCATGACACTTAAGTATATCTTCACACGAGCTACCAGTTGCTTCGCTCTTATCAACATGAGAGCAATAGCGCGGTCACGGTGCACGCTGCCGTGTGAAGGCAGAATTTTTGCTTTTGGCTGCAATCGACAATATTCAAATGTATTTTTACGGCCTCCAGTGTGAAGAAGCTGGAACAAATACAAAGAAGTATGATGATTGAATCGAAAACCTCAGTGGATACGACATAAAATCTTCGGGAATGTTGTGGTACATACACGAATAAGGAATCACACGCAGAGAAAGACAGGTACGAACGAAAGTTATCTTGTCTCAATACGGTCGTGGTCCGGGAATATCAAGAACCTTCGAGGGGAGGGTGAAGCACGTGATAGATCAAAAAATCCATAAAGTACAGTTCGTGTGGCTCAATATAGTGAAACGTTACCATGTAGTCCGCACAACAATCAACCTAGGGGATGCAGCAGAGTGGAGATGACAAAAAGGAAGAGAGGAAAACAGAAAAGGTGGTTATCGTCAGCGTGACGGCACGTAGCACGAGAGATTGGTTTAAACCAATGGAGATTACTTTACCGGGCAGCCGATCTGTGTGTGTGCATGCCAGCGAGACACTTACAACTTTTTGTCGCAGTTTATTCGCAGCATTCGTAGCGCTGATGGTGAGTCAGAATTTTTTTTATTTTTGCTATATCACCAAAGAGATCAAAAGACTGAATAATTATCCGTTTGAATATAAATGAGCACATTATAATCCGAAGGATGAGTAAAAAAAACCCATTATGTAGAAAAAAACGGATGTCGAAGAGCGAAGATTCTTGCCCATGTTGTTAACAACAGACAGTGGTCCGCTACGTCAATCGGAAATCACACGGCTACCAGACATAAAAAGTGGGCATCAATAGTATAGAACGAAATTCCATTTATCCACCGGTTAGACTGTGTCAAATCGGATGGAATACGATGATAAAAATCGGATCCGAAAGGGAGCTAGCATCTGTTAAAGCGTACACGTAGCTGGCACTACTAAAACACGGTACGTTAAGCAATTCGAAAGTTAAGTCCTATAGTTAACCAGTTAGTTATTGCCCTTAAACGGTGGTCTAGTGCTCTCAATTTGCTGTACTTCGCTTTCAATTCGAGTGAAATATTTCAGCTAGATAAAGTCAGTAAAAATGGGTTTCATTTACTGGCTTGATGGGTGAGAGTCTGCGACAAACGGGTTCGTAAACAATGATGCCAGACAAAAGCAAACACGGTCAGAACATCGTATTAGTTTATTGCACCTAACAATCTCGTATGCTAGAGTGCCCACACACTTGACTATTGCAGGCTAACTGCGGATAAGCTACCACATACATTCGACTAACTTGTCCCCACTGGGCTTACAGAGCCGGATCATGTGCGGTAGAATACGCAGTTACAACAGTCACATGAATTGATTTCCTTCCATCCTCAGTATTATCAACATGAAATTGGAACAAGCGCAGTTCATTGCAATTGGTTGTCAGTGAAGATTAAGATGTTATCCGGTAGATTTTCGACAGATCAACTGATTTTTGATTCGCATGCCCAAGGTTACAAGTGAACTGCTGTTCCTGCCGAGCTCTCGTTAGCTTTCGCCTATGAGGATCTGGTATAGCACTGTATTCAGTAGTTAACCGTTACCGGTCTCGCCCCTGTCCAAGTTTGAACTAAACTTTTTCATATGGATCTAATTCGAGTGTTTGAAAAGTCCCATTGAACATACGAAAAACAAACCGACGTGGCGTACAAGCTTGTTTTCAATTATTCGTTCTCACAATGATATAAAATTGAATATAGTCATCTATGGGTGACACGAATGGCCGCAAATAGTCACACTGGCTCATACCAGTCTCAGAACCTGTGTATAACCAATTAAGGAGTCGATTGTTCAAGTGGTATCCCATGGGTTGAAAGACGTGCAATGGAACGCATGAGGTTAAACGTTTGTGCTGATTACTTCTGGACACAAAAAGGAGGTTGTGCTCGCCGGATGGTCTTCATTTATATGATCACACAGGCGCTTGGTCATGCGGCCAACATGACTGGTCCCGCCGCAACCACAGGATAAGAACGCACAGAAAGAAGCTGCGGAACGTAATATTCCGTTGGTTAGTTGAAAACACTCAGTTTAGATCTGAATAACATTCTTAGGTGTCTTTGCATAGAATATCACGCTGACTGCATCCGGTAGTCTCTACTGTATAAATTCCGCCATCGTAGCACCCTCGGATGATGGGCGAATGTAAATGGGTTTCCATATTGCCAGTATTCCCAGTTGCATTACGTCAGGTCCACCTAAATTCTCATCGCTGAATCATTCAGTGCACCTATTTTTTAACTTCCCCCACAGGAAAGGAAGTTCGTTCTCAATCGCGTCCTCATGACATGTTTTCCTTGCTCTGTCAACTAAGAAACGTATTAGATTAGTCTTCGTTTTCGGAGTACGAAGTTATGAAAATGAAAACACATTTCCGTTCCACTTTGCCTTTTAATAAACTGCGAACTGAAAAACCCGTCCTCCTAACAGCTTGTGCATACAGTAGGCCACACCCTTCTTATTTCTTCCGTGTGCCTTGGGTTCAGGTACGTCTACGCCAATTACTGGCGCGCTGAGTTGAACCAATCAGTGAATGCAATAAATTGTTTTACATCGTTTACAAAACCAGGAATGGACAATTAAGAACTGTCAATTGCCACATCTCAGGCAGAGCTAACTTGATTTGCGTTCGAAGTGCCTGAGACGTGAAGACACGGCGTGATCAGGAATTCGCCCGTAAAGCTGGAATGTCGGTTGGTATGGGTGAGAGACATTTTAACGCTTCGATACAACACCTTTGTACTATTTTGTACAACCAATCTTTATGTGCTCCGAAGAGACACTTAGGTTTTTTTGATCTGCTTCAGGTCTCCCAGTACTAGGGAAACAAACAGAACATTTAACACGCTGACCGGTTACACAAGAACTCGCGCAGAGGATCCTAATTAGTATATCATCGGACTCAAACGTCAGAGAGTGGTAACAAGATGTGACCAGTCTGCCGGATTCATCCGATGTTCATAATATTACGGGCTAGTGAAATATGAAGCTTTCGAGGGAAGTAACTTTACGAAGGTAACATTGGATTACTATGATTGGCTCATTGCCATTCGCACTACATCCAGGACACAGACCTCAGGCCATCAGATAAGGATTATACTTAAAGGCATCAGATTCGAGTTTCGCTCTCAGTGGAGCGCATCAACGTTGCTCATCCACCGTTGTGCCCAATATTTGGATCCGGATCTTTCAAATGAAAAGCATGTGCTATCTCTACGCCACCGGCACCCGTCCACAATAACAAGAATTAACGTGTTACGTTTACTCCGATATCGTCCTCAATTACAGCCAGCAGTGGCTAACAACTTCGACGGCAGACATAGCAAGTGTCCGGTTAAGTCAGACTAAATTTCTTCCAAATGGAAAGCCCAAACTGAAATTCTGGGTGCTATGTTCGATGTACACGACTGATGTTCTCTAATGACAGCGAAACTCAAATCTGGTGCTTCCGAGGGTAAGAATTACCTGAGGCCTGTTTGTGAAAGATGTAATCAGAAAGGCTGTCAGTCGAGCATGCACACCAATCACAAAAAGATGTGATATCTACATGGATACTAAATTTTCGTGATCTCCAGTTGAAAGTGAAGGTTATAAAGGTGATGTAGCAGGAAGGAACTGAAATAGATCTGGAGACGTTTGTTAACCATTTGGTGTTGTCAGCCAAACGTCAACTAATACGGTTCTCAAAAACAATTTGTGGTTGCGCTTCAACTCCCTTGGCCCACCCCCGTCCCAATACAAACCCTAGACAACAAAACAATTAACACCACAAATCCCTTCCCCACTCATATTTGTAAATGACTAGTCCAATACTTCCTATAGTAAAAGTATTTTCTCAAAATATATATATATAGTGATGTAATGCCATGAGTACGAATCACTGAAAACGAGCTTGTTCGCCAACTTGTGTTTTCTCAATGTGCTCAGTGGTAATTTTCAAGGAATTGAAACAAGCCAAGGACCCGGCTGTACTGAAAGAGCTTAATAAGTATATTAAGTTCCGTACGAAACTGGCGCTGGCTAGAGCTCATATTCAATTCTTGGACGACTGTATAACTGAATCTAATTTTCCAAAGCAATATCATACTCTGTTAAGAAGAAACCGGATATACATTACCAAAACTTCACTTCAAAGACAAGCTCTCAATGAACGTGATACCATGTGCAATCACACCGCGGAATTAGAACGATTATTTGTGACATCAACTTATGTGCTCGACCAATTGAGTGAGGAAGAAAAACAATCTTTCGAGGAATACGTTCAATCCATTGTACATAAACAGATGAACCAGAAGCGCCAAGTGTTGATGAAACGATTGGGAGGATCAAAACCATCCAGTGAGTTTCCGCAGAACCCTGATCGATTTGTTCACAATTTGTCAAACTTCAAGTTAGACAAGAGGTTGTTAGAAGTTTTATCCCTGGGGCCCAAATTTGGTTGCCCAAACAGCCGGAGTGCACAAATGGACTTAGAAGTTGAATTCGAGAATCTTTTCTCTCAAGTGTCGAGTTTATCCCCGTCATTACAAATGATAATGCAAGCATTTAAATCAACTTTGGTGAACACTTGCTATCAATATCATGGCGCTAGACATACAACGAGTGGGTTATTAAAACCAGGACATAAGAGACGGTTAAGAGAACTGCAGAAAAATGCCGA
>LUCM01008148.1:414737-427617 GCA_008360955.1 Fasciolopsis buskii | reverse complement strand
ATATATATATATAGTGATGTAATGGCATGAATACGAATCACTGAAAACGAGCTTGTTCGCCAACTTGTGTTTTCTTAATACGCTGGTGGCAGATGGCAACTCGCTGTCGATCAGTTCGTTACCACTCACAGCCTAACAAAACCTCATGTGGTTCTGTATTACTACAAATTTCAAGGACACGATTGCCAGTTCTTTCGCCTTCTGTCGTAGGCCCTAGCACCTACGGGGCATACCCATGCCACTAGGTTTATGCCATAAAAAAACGTTCAAAACCCCATACCCTCTAACAGCAATGAAACGGTCATTTTCCTAAGTTGTTTGAATCGATCGTCAAGCCAATTCAATCCATCAATGTCAACGCACGCTAAATGAAAAATGACGTAACAGATTGGTCACTTGCTTGCTGTTTAGACTGCGTGGACCTCGAAAGTCACAATCCGATTAAAGAACTAACGAAAACTTTACTTGAAGTAATAAACGTGTCACCCGAAGTTCAAAGCGTGCAATTTGGAGAAAGCCGCTGTAATGAATACTTGTCAGTTATCTTATAGCGGAATTTCCCATAGCAATATATTTTTACTAAAGGCTTCAGACACGAGTGCAGCGGAATGAATGTCCCACATCCACTAGGGGTAATTAGACGGGGAGGGGCAATTTTGACCGTGAAACTTGGATTGGCATATAACAGCCTAGGTCAGGTGGGGTAACGAGCCGGGAGAATGCGAGTTGCCGTCTATTATCAAAGTGACCGGCAGATCTGGGATTTGAACCTCTGACCCTCTCGGCTGAAAACATGAGACTATGTAGGAAAAAAAACTATGTTACTGGTAACGTTTATCAGCTGACTGATATCACGATTACCTTTTAGCATTACTACAGTGTTTATGCCCAGAGCCCCAATACGAAATTTCCAGTTTAGGTATTATTCAAAGAAAATTATGTTGGATAATGGAAAATGGAACAGTGAGAAAAGTGCCATGCCTCTAGGTTTTCCATACAAGCATAATACGTTAACTTTGTCTAGATCGGAACCTTGAAAGGCCTTTTGGATATAGGCCTTACGTGATTGTAGATCACGTTGTTCGTCCTCCGATTTATTCTCTGACTTCGACAGGACCATTGAGTGAGAACGACCCGAACGGTCTGCGCTGGATGGATGGAACGGAATAATATCAACCGCCTGGTTAGATGCGCCATGGGACATGGGATACTATCCCACCAAAAACAGATTCTACACGGCCACTTAATTTCACTGGCCGCAGAAGATACAATTCCAGGGTGCGTAGATCACGAAATAAGGAGCTGAAAGCATGGACATGTGCTTGATTATTATCTGAAAGATAAATTTGCATTGCAAATTCTAACTCAGTCGGCTTCGGTCGATTAATTTTTCTGGATACTTCGAATATGATGTATCATTCACAGAGTTACGCAGTAAATCGAAAAGAGGTGCATTATGTGCGCATTTGTCAACAACGTTTTTATATCAGCAGCGCTACGTTACTGGAGCTAGCCGTCGTCATACAGTTCTTTAACCGAAACAATCTTTTTGAGTTACCTTTAGCCAATATCGGCAGACTTGCTCTATGGATAACGACAGCAACTAGCTCGGTCATGTTATTTCACCAAACTCAAGATCAGCATGAGCAAATGGCCATTTGAATGGGATTAGCCGACCAGTGTCCTTGTCATTCAGACAGGTACACCACCCACGGTGAACTGTTCTTATATTAGGCGAGTACGGACCGGGCCCAGTCGCTCTCTTACAGTTTGATCCAAAAAAGAATTATCGAAATTTTTCCATGTAGAAAGAATTGCTCCACAATAATGTCCAGGCTATGCCCCAAAGGCCTGACAAGGTTCCGCGACGAAAGGGCTTCTCCACTAGCTCTTTACCTGCTTTATTCAGATGGAAATCAAAAATAGTACGGAATTTTCATTGCTGTCTTATTCTCCACCTGCAAAAGTGCATAGAAAATTATTATTGCATTCTGTAACGGAATGGGCAAACTGTAAAAATCACGAGCGGTGTGAGGCTACTGTTGCAGAATGCGCGGTGAATTTCTAAATAAAATTTACTACAGTAAAATATATAAGACAGTTTTCCAAATTACACTCTAAGAAGTACCATTGGTGTGAATAAAATAATTGCTATTTCATGAAGTCATGGGTTGAGCCGTTAAACAAAGCGTTCTATTGCAAACGCAGAGAATAAAAAAGGCCAAGCACATCACTCAGCATCTCTTGATGACTGCAGGATATTCGCGATTTGTAACTGATCGTCTACTTGTGACTCACCCGCGTCTGATCCGGGAGAAAGCTGTATGGGGCATCGAAGTGGGAGGAGTTGAGTAGTTGAAAAGGTGACCGGTACTCAAAGTGGTGATAGCCCCGTGAATCTCGGCTGTCTATCAAAGGAATTCCCAGCGTCTGTGCGCACATACCTGGCAGGGCGACCCGAGCGATTTTGTGTGACGGAACAGAAGGAGTTCGTTAAAAAATTATTAAAAAGTTGCTCTTAATTTTAATGGGACGGGAGAACAATGGACCAATTGATCCTCAGTGACTCAAAACATTTGGTATTATTCTGTCAAAAACGAAAACGGCAGAGTAAGAGATGAGATAATAAAGAAGTAAAGTGCTATATTTGACGCGAATCTGTGAAGCAATCTCAAAGAAGCATATTTCTCAAGTTTGGCCCTCATATCATATTACGTCTGCTAAACAACTTTCATGCGAGACAAACTATTTTCACCAATTTACCTGCGTTACAATGCACTGCAGTCATTATTCAGTGGCAACCACAAACGATACACGTCGGCTGCGAAAGGCGAAGGCGAGGCGCATTTATAACATGCCTTCAAAAAGAACCGAAAATTGAACTGAGAATTTCAAATCCATTTCCGAAAAGTCGCATCTGGATTTTTGATTGTATCATTGTCCAACTCATTTGAATGCATACATTCACAAGAATATCGTGATTTACACCCATTGGGCTACTAGCAAGAAACGGGAACCGCAGATCCGGAACTTAGCATAAGGGATGACAACCAAGACTGCGAGCTAACTGAGGGTGATAAGGTGCTGGGCAGGAGTTAATTGTTTTACCTTATCGAACTGACCGGTGACGGTCGGACTCCAACTTGTCCCAATCTGATTGGCAATCGCTTAGGATCGCAATCTGTCACTAGTTAAGCGGTTGACATATTTTCACATTTTAAAAAGTCCGTTCGGCAGGATCCGACATCATCGTATTTCGATTTCATACATTTCTAGAAACACGATGAGACGGTAGTGAAAACCGTGAAGAAGTTTCATTTGTGAACTTGACGAGTAGACCCAAAATGTCTATTTAGCTCCAAGATTATTTTCTGGATCAAGTGTGGCGAAAATTTACTTTACATTTGGATCACAACACTTCTTACTGTTTTGTTTTAAACCAATTACTCATTTTTATGAGTTTCAGAGTGGTCAGTTTTCAATTCCGAATGGGACCAAAGACACTGGCACATTCTGCGCATGCTTACTCATCGTGTCGCATTTATCGTTTTTTTAAGCTTGTTCGAACTAGCAGTGTTGGATTATTATTTGTGGAATAGGAATGAACAAACGCACATTACTGCAAATGTATGTTGACTGGAGATTAGGGACAAGGGTCCACATTAGTTCAGAGATAGTGACATACATAGAGCAAATTCAAAATCGCACTCCCAATGTTGTACGGCATGTATTGAAAGTCACGGGTTCCCATACATGACTTAAGATATACAAATTTTGTCGTCAAGTTTGTGGATGAGCATAAGTACGTACATATGCCAACTTACGCAACCTTTACGGTCAGTCATCTAGGTAGGTCTATGTATTTATCCGATAAACATCATATGTCGATAATTATTTCCCAACGGGGTATTTCATTTCCCGTATAATCAGTATATTGGGCGAATGGAAGAAAAGACGAAATTTCGTGGTTATTGCTACCTATCATGTACGCGTATCCCCTGTCATTTTTCCAATCAGCCCCGTATCTCTAAACTCCAAGTGGTTTGGCACTATACACTTGTTTGAAATATAAGGTGAGTGGTTTTGGCCAAGGAGTTTCTCCTGAGTCCCGACTGCGGAAATCAGAACTGTGCTTTGTGAAATGGACTGATCATCCGCACAAACTACTAAGGATTCAAATGAGATTTCAGTATCGGAAATTCAACTTAATTTCAAGAATTCATTATGGTTTAAAACTATCACTTCTACATCAAGCAGAACATCCAATCTGACGTTTAAGCTGTTCCATCAAGAGACAAAGTGACAACAGAAACACCGAATCAACAGTACACAGATTAGGCATGAGGGAGTATATAAACAAAACGAATCAACAGATTATCCACAAGAGCCAACCACACAAAATCAGTAATAACGAGTTACGAAGTCCCAAATTCCCGACGTATAATATTTGCTAAAACGGATGTCAGCATGACCAAGGACAAGGGTTGGGGCTGATATGACGAAAGACACGTCGGAATCATGTGATCAGTAAATGTGATTATGTTAATCCTTGTAAATCAGGCTTAACATTCGCTCATTCGGTGGTCCGGAATATTGAAAGATATATTCGGATATCATGAACAGCAAGAATCGGAATTAAAATTTTCAGTTACTTGGCCACGTTTTGACACCTGATCGATTTTATTTATCAGTGGGGTGCGTTGAAAGATGATAACCGGGACAAATGCATCAACTGCATGGTTAATGGTATTGGAAAAACTGAATCTAACCGTTTAGTAAACACTATCATTTTGTAGATTAAGTCTGTCATGTGAGAGTCAAGTCCGCTTTGGTGTTCCCTCCTGAAATTAAACTTACCGTTTGTCAACTTTATTTTGTGATTTTCCGCGTCAATGTGATAGTTGCCAAAGCTGTTGTTGCAATGGTACAGGAAACATCTTGGAAGCTTGTGTGTATGCCCTGAGATTCTATTTACTTCCTACGGAGTTTCTCATTTCGATCATGCGCAATCACACCCAGGAAGGGGAAATTTTGCATGAGTAGTAGACTGAAAGATGGTACCTACTGAAATACCAGGCATGCAAAAAGAACCATCTACAGCTTAGTACCATGACATTTAGCGACGGCTACAGGGGACGGTAAAGCGAGAGTAATGCATGGGTTTGCAGGACGTACCAGACGTCACTCTGAGTAATAACCAGAAGAGGGTTGCGCGAACAGGTTTATTTGCGGCAAGCCATAATCATACTTTCATCATGGCAAAAAACTGGATGAAAAAAGATTTGTGGTAACATTAACTGCGTTCCATGTATAAGCACAATAGCAGCGCGTCATTTTTCTTATGATCTCATAACGAAATACTATTCAGCAGTCGAGAAGACGGGCTAATACGGAAATCAGTAAACAGAGAAGATTCATAGAACGAATGAACTGCTAGTCAACACAAAACACCTTATTCCGACCGGAATTACGAAAGCACTACACATGAAAGAAATCCTTTATGAAAATGCTACTAATTGTTGGGAATGGCATGACGTAATTTCTTTCAAGCAGCCACTCAAAAGTAGATCCACCTTTGAACGACATATCTGCGTTTATCCGCTGCACTTGCAACGTGAGTACATTCGCACGTGAACGATATGAAGTTGGTACACGCGAAGCGTACGATTTGTAGGTGGGTTATCATCCTGGAAAATGTGTCTAACAGCGCCAATATGTGCTTGGATAGCAGTTCAAATTCAACCTGACCGCCCAGTGACTGCATGCTGAAAAACCAACGAGCTCTCCAGACTCGAAAAAACATCTGTCGTGTTGGACTGTTAAAGTCACCACGTTGTTTTCATTAGCTCGCTTCCAAACACACATTTGACAACCACATTTGAATAACGAGGATATTAATTCATCGGTCCGAATAGCTGATTTTCACAGTTCGTCTCCAAAAAACACCTTCCCAGTGCTCAATCCAAACGCAACTTACTTTACTGATCAAACAGTAGGTGAACGAGAACCTTGGTCGAAATTTGTGAGCGCTAAGTTGATGAAACCATCCCTATCACCATACGGACGGTAACTATCGAGACAAGTTGAGTCACAGCTGTTGAGCAGTTCCGTTTGGATTTTGAAGTCTCAAATAGAAGCACCTGAATCGTAAGATGATCAGTGTATGGTTTCTCGCTCCATGGATGCCGTTGGTCAGCGCCGATCTCAGGATCTTCACACATGCAACAATAGACACCGCAAAATAAGAGTACCACTTGGTTCGATTAGACAGAAATAATAAAAGTTAACCGTAGGAGTCTTGAGCCCATTACCTGAAGAACAACGTAGTCCATTTTCACAGTTTAATGCACAGAAAATCTTGGCTTTTCAATTTGCGCGTTCCCATGTAGACTGGGCAATGGGCGTGTTTGACATTGACAATGGACTTATTTTCGATTGCCTGCAGTTCCAGTAAAACAAATTCAGGATTCGATTATCGCAATTCAAGTATCAACGCCTAACGTCTCGATAAAATATTTTTTATACACTTCAGAAGTTGCCGTTGGTGTAGTTCTGTCCGGAACCTGATTAAGTACGTCGAATCGGACCATGGGTTAGTTTTGATGCAATTTTTGCTGCTGCTCAACTGCCATCAACGCAGGGCCACAAGCTTGATTAGCCGTCGAAAGTCTGTCCACCTTGGCTGATCGTACCAGCTGTGAATAGAAACTGTCTGACAAGCTAAGAACCTCGACGAGCAACAATGTAGACGAGCGCTGGGACCAAATCAAGCAGGCGATGCATTTGGTACCAAGTTTCGCCTGTGGTTCATCAAAGAAACTGGATCTCGCATTGGTCGCTGGGCCTAATGGAGCAAAAACACCAGATTGCTAACAGGAGGGTGATTAAGATGCGACGAACCCTTCAGTGTCACTTGACGATAAGCCTTAAGAAAGACAGTGAAAACTGGTAGGTTATGGTGGCCGAAGAAAAGGAAGCAGTGGCTGCTTCAGGTAATAGTCTAAAACTGTTGAAGCCTATATGCGACACCGGTAGGCGGCGAAATTCGGCTAGTGAAATCGCATGCAATAAAAATGGAGCTCATTTACGGTAGACAGCAAAGACTCGACGGTTGGACTGAACACTCCAAGAAGCAGTTCAGCTGGTCCGACGACCACAACTGCGAAACATTGAGAGGTGTCTCTTGACTCCCCAAAAGAAGTGGAAGTAGAGTCCAGCATTCGGCTAATGAAGAGAGGAAGGACTGTCGGTCCAGGGGAATTAACCTCGATTCCGTTTAAAATGAATGAAGGGCCCTCATAAAAGCAAGTACCTCCTTCGTGACGTTTGGAATGAGCAGCGTATTTCGTTATCGTGGGGTCAGTCACTGACTGTATCCGTCTATGAGAAGGACCCACGCACTTACTGTAACAATCATCGTGAGATTAGTTTACTACCGATGTTTACTAAGGTCTCGGCTCCTATAAAGCTGCATCGTTCGACACCAGTTCGCAAGAGCAACATCCGCAAGCAGCAGACCGGATTTCGTCTACGTCGAGGTTGCCTCGACCAGGCAATCATTCTTTAGCGGTTACTCACACACACACATACACACAACACTCAGGGCAATGCTCTCCATTACTGAGCACGTCCCTGGGTTGCGGGTAGGGGGACGGCCACCATCCACGTAGTAAGTCGTGAATAAAGTAAGTTCAAGCCCACCAAATGAGCGGCCGCGGACAAGCAGCGGGACTGTCGAGAGCGTGGTAGGTTTCTCCCTGGCAAGTGATCTCCCCAAAAATGTCACAGGAGCCCGCCGATGGAACTGCGACGTGGCAAGTGTGGCCCGCAAACCAAATAAGGCCCTTGTCGTGCTCCGTTGACCAGGCAGGGTTTTCCAGAAAAGGCATATGAACTTATCAAATAGCCGTCGGCTCGTTTGGAATGATTCTGTTGACCTGCAGAAAGTGCTTGGTTGCGCAAAGGCTAGAGGTCCATCAGCCGCTTACACCGGCTGATGCACTTCTTTTTCCTCGACGTCTCTTTAAACTAGCCACATTAAATGTGCAAACATTAATACGTATAGATCAACAAGGGTGTTTAGCCAGTGCACTGGACACCTTAGCCATCGATGTGTGTTGTGTCCAAGAGGCTCGCACTCAAGACTCCAGCTCTGAAATCCGACAGACATCCCCATCTAATCCTTCCGTGATATTTCATTTAAGTCTTTCTGAGGACTTTGAGGCCGCGGCTTCTGGTGTTGCTAGAGTTGGTGTGGCCCTCAGTGAGAGGACTGAGGATTCACTACGTGACTGGATCCCAGTCGACACCCGGCTATGCGCAATGAGACTTAGAGGTTCTCTCAAGGTAGACGTCGCTCTGATAGACGGAACTTGTTTGTTGTTTCAGCGTACGCGCCAACAGATTGTAGCCCAGATGCATTCAAGGGCACTTTCTATCAGAAGCTGCACGACCTCTCACGCACAGCATGGTGCTGTGACAACATTATTATGGCAGGGGACATGAACGCTAGAGTAGATCGTCTGTCTTCCAACGATGAGCATCCAGGAGGCGCTTTTGGTCTCCATTCCTATCGTTCTGAAAACGAGAAACGGCCGTTAGCTTTGAGCTCAGACCATCAATTGGTTCTCGCTATAACGAGCTTCAGATGTAAGAATCACCATCACTCAACCTGGTGCCCGCCCTCTTGGAGTAGCGGTGGATCCAAATGGAAGGACTGTCTACAGGACTGCCGGTCGTACCGGGGCATTCTACTCGACTCCGACCACGGGTTAATATGCACTAAACTGTTCATGTGGTCTGGTGGGAGCCAAAGATGCATGCTGTAGCATCGGTTAGATTGTGACAAACTATTTGATTCAACTCCTCTATCATTCTTTAGAAGCGCACAGACCGAAAAACTAAGATTTCCCCTACCTCAAAACAACAACCAGCACTGGTCGCTTGTCAGGGAAGCTTTGTATTCTTGTGGCTTAGTGGGTTGTAGTCTAATCCGTAGCGTTGTGACATCCTGGGTTTTTGCTGAGTCTCTTAGGCTTCTTGACAGACGCCAGTCCATCCCTCCTAGAAGCAACTATAGTGAAGCGCGGCTCGTAATGAGACATGAACTCAGTGCAAACCTGTGTAGGGATCGCGAGATCTGGTGATCCAACGAGCCGTAGAAATGGAACGTGCTGCACTCACGGGAAATTCCCACAAACTATTCAAACTTATCTAAGCTACCACTCTCACAACGAGACTACACCTTGACGTGGTGAAACGTCTTGCGTGCCTCCACGATCCAACGAGCTATACAGGATGGCTTATCTCAAGCCGAACATCCAATCATGCCTGGAAGGTCAATGGGTAGAGGCCTGACGAAGTAGTCTCCTGGTCCTCCAAGTTGGGGGTTGATTTGAGTTAGCAGCTCAGTCGGAAAAACGAGTGGAAGACTAATTGATCCAAGCAGATGGGCTTCCACTTAGCTATACGACGCTACCGTACTGTCAGGTTCTTGTTAGTAGCAAAAGCTTTGGTTGAGGACCCTAATCGATCTTCTGCTAAGCGGCTGGACTCCCTAGCAGTACCTTCCATTATTCCCCATGAGTTACACGCCTACAAATAATTCCATACTGCATCGGTCGTCGCGCAAGTGGGGTGGGTAGTGATAAGTATGCTACTGCTCAGAGTTCCCTCTCTTTTATCCAACACATCTCTTCTGTCTCCAACCCAATCTGTTTGCCCCTTCTGCCTACCCATAGTATCTCCATTGATAACACGCCCGATACTCCCAACGGTTTATTGTCACGTACTGTAGTAGGTGGTTTTCAGTCTGTTAGCTCACATTTTCTCAAGCTTCATCAGCCTCTGAATCTGGGTTCCTTCAATGTGCGCACTTTAATGCAGGCTGGCCAACAGGCCTGTTTGGCTCTGACAGTGAACTGACTCACGTTCGATTGATGTCTGCTGTGTGAGTGAAACAAGAATTCAGGATTCGGGTGGAGTAATTCAACTAACTGCGCCGAACGTCTCGTCAAGATATTTTCTTCGCACTTCAGGAGACGAAGCAGCTCAAGCTGTGGATCGACGTGGTGGTGTAGGAATAATCTTGAGTGAGAAGGCTGAAGCAGCCCTTCTAGACTGGATCCCAGTCAACAGTCGCTTGTGTGCCATGAGACTGCAGGGATCAGTCGACGTCCGAAAGGATAATAGTGTTAAGCGTAGTTCATTTGTTATCTCGGCATACGCTCCCACAGACTGCAGCACTGACATGAAAAAAGACGAGTTTTACGATGACCTCGTCACTCTTGTTCGGAAGAGCAAACACTCTGAAATTGTATTGGCAGCAGGTGACTTTAATGCACAGGTTGGAAAACTGAGTAAATCGGAGTCCTGTTTAGGTGGGCGATGCGCCTTGCTGCACAGCGAACAGAGAACGAGGAAAGACTTCTCCAATTCTGTGAAGACAATAACCTATTCCTATGTAGTACGAATTTCCGATACAGTTCGGGTCGCACTGCAACATGGCGCTCTAACTCGACAGGTACTTTGAACCAGACTGACCATATCGCAGTTAGCCACGGTTGGCGCGGTTCAGTCCAGAACTGTAGATCATACTGGACCACGTACGTCGAATCGGACCATGCGTTAGATTTAATGCGATCTTGGCTGCAGCTGAATGGCCATCGACGCAGGCCACAAACCCGATTGGCTGTCGAACGTTTGTCTGATTCGGCTGTTTGCAACAGCTACGAACAGAAACTATCCGAGGGACTAAAAACTTCGACGAACAGTAGTGTAGACGGGCAGTGGAATCAAATTAAGCAGGCGATGCATTTGGCAGTGAATTTAGCCTGCGGTCCTAGATCTAGCATTCATCAAAAACACTTGATCTCTCAAGCGTCCATAAGTCTAATGGAGCAAAAAGGCGAGCTGACTAACTGCAAGGAAATGAATAAGATGCGTCGGCAGTTGCAGCGTCAGTTGACCATAAGCCCTGGGAATGGCCGCGAAAACCGGTGGGTTAAGGTAGCCGAAGAGATGGAAGTGGCGTCCGCTTCAGGTAACAGTCAAAGACTGTTTAAGCTCATACACGACAGCGGTGGGCGGCGAACTTCGGTTAGTGAAGTCGTGTGCGATAAGAATGGAAAGCTCATCCATGGTAGACAGGAAAGACTGGACCGTTGGGCAGAACATTTCAAGGATCAGTTTAACTGGCCATACGCTATCGTATCTAGTCCGACGTCTGGAGCTGAGAATCCTTGGGAGGTGTCACTTGATCCTCCAACGGAAGTGGAAGTGGAGTCGAATATTCGGCTTCTGAAGAGGGGAAAAGCTGCCGGTCCCGACGACCTTCCCCCAGTTCTTTTCAAATTAGGTGGAGAAGTGCTGGTGAAATCACTTACCTCATTGCTTTATGATATTTGGAACAAGGAGCGTATCCCGCTATCGTGGGGTGAGTCACTGATTGTGCCCGTCTTCAAGAAGGGTACACGGAGTGACTGCAGCAATCATCGTGGGATTAGTTTAATTCCGATAGTTACTAAGGTGTTAACTTTGATAATGCTGCGCCGTTTGACACCGATTCGCGAGAGTAATATCCGCGAACAACAGGCCGGATTTCGGCCAGGTCGAGGTTGCATTGACCAAATATTCACTCTTCGACAGATACTCGAAACGCGCCACACGCATCGCCGCCCTACGATCGTAGTTTTCCTCGAGTTGAAAGGTGCTCTCAACTCCGTGGATCGACCGGCACTACTCAGTGCTCTCCACCGGAAGGGTATGTCAACGAAGTTTGTGAACCTGTTGCGAGCATTGTACTCACATACCTATGGTCGCGTTATGGTATACGGTGAACTGTCACGTTCATTCGAAACGACTAGTGGCGTTCGACAAGGGTGTCCCATCTTTCCATTCTTGTTCAACGTCGTCATGGACGAGGTAATGGAAGATGCTTTAGGAGGTCTCCGGCATGTAAGAGTCGAACTGGGAAGTGGAGGGAAGCTATACGACCTAGATTACGCAGACGAAATCGTGTGCCTGTTCGATTCTGCGGACCATGCACAACGGGCACTAGATAGACTCTCGAGTTCGGTTGCTCGGTTTGACATGTGGCTTGCACCTTCAAAGTGCAAAGTACTGTTACAGGACTGGAAGACAGCAGGGCCGAACTTGATACTGGATGGAGAGGAACTAACGATTGTGGACCGCTTTACCTACCTTGGTAGCTGCGTGTCCAACGATGGTAGCTCGGGATTGGAGGTAAGTATGCGTATATTCAAGGCTCGGGCAGCTTACGCCGGATTGAAGCACTTGTGGCGTCGGCCTGATGTTTCACTGAAGTTGAAAGGTCGTGTGTACTGTGCTGCAGTGCGTTCCGTCCTGTTGTACGGTTGCGAGACGTGGAGTGTGCGTGTGGGCGATGTTGGTCGGTTGGAGGTTTTCGACCATCAATGTTTACGTAGTATGGTTAGGATTGGATGGAGTGACCGGGTGAGTAATATTGAGGTTAGGAATCTGGTATTGGGTGCCACTTCTGAGAATAGCTTATCTTAGCGTATGAAACTTAGCAGACTACGCTGGTAGGGTCACATGTTGTGTATGTTTAACACTCGTCTACCATATCGTGCCTTATTTTGTGTTCATCCTAAGGAATCGAAGAAGACATGTGGAGGCCAACAGATGACGTGGCAACGTGGAATGAGAAAATGTACAGCGAAGTTAGGTAAAGTAGGTGTCTCACGCCTTCGTGGTTGGGGTCCGAAAGACTCGTCGACTTGCTGGCTGGAGACGCTGAAGGATATGGCAGTGAACCGTGAACAGTGGCGATCGTGCTGTCATTATCTATCGAATCAGAATGATTGAAAACACGTGCGTTTGTACAGTTAGACTGTGTTCC
>LUCM01008148.1:391679-413504 GCA_008360955.1 Fasciolopsis buskii | reverse complement strand
GGATTGAAGCACTTGTGGCGTCGGCCTGATGTTTCACTGAAGTTGAAAGGTCGTGTGTACTGTGCTGCAGTGCGTTCCGTCCTGTTGTACGGTTGCGAGACGTGGAGTGTGCGTGTGGGCGATGTTGGTCGGTTGGAGGTTTTCGACCATCGATGTTTACGTAGTATGGTTAGGATTGGATGGAGTGACCGGGTGAGTAATATTGAGGTTAAGAATCTGGTATTGGGTGCCACTTCTGAGAATAGCTTATCTTAGCGTATGAAACTTAGCAGACTACGCTGGTAGGGTCACATGTTGTGTATGTTTAACACTCGTCTACCATATCGTGCCTTATTTTGTGTTCATCCTAAGGAATCGAAGAAGACATGTGGAGGCCAACAGATGACGTGGCAACGTGGAATGAGAAAATGTACAGCGAAGTTAGGTAAAGTAGGTGTCTCACGCCTTCGTGGTTGGGGTCCGAAAGACTCGTCGACTTGCTGGCTGGAGACGCTGAAGGATATGGCAGTGAACCGTGAACAGTGGCGATCGTGCTGTCATTATCTATCGAATCAGAATGATTGAAAACACGTGCGTTTGTACAGTTAGACTGTGTTCCATGTGTTGGCTGCAGCAGCATTTTATCTTTTCCTGCCTGTGTAGGTCCACTCCCTGTTCCCATTGGGTATTCACTCTTTTTATATAAACGTGTAACTCTGGGGAAAGGCAGCGGTCAGTGAGGCCTGCCTTGCGGTTTAACGCTGAACGATGATGATGATGATGATGATGATTGGTTATGAGCGAAACGATCTGTGAAGCTGACGGTTCGGCTATCCACAACAAGCAGCGACGTCTTATGCGATGAGCAGAGCGCTGTCAGGCACACCTTTGCTGGACCTCAGGCGTCAACACTTCCCGCAACTAGTCCGTCAAGCATCCAGTCACCTGTGACAACAGATCCACCAAATGAAGCGGAGATTCTCGGTGAAATCCGAGCCTTCGGAAGTCATAAAGCTCCAGTTTCCGGTGCCCTTTCTCCAGCTCCATTTTAGACCGAGGAATGACACTGCTAAAAAAACTTCAAGTTTTGTTCTTGAACGACTGGTACCTCGAGAAAATCCCCCCTCTCGTGAGGGAAGTTGATTGTTTTCCCCATCCTCAAAAGGGGCTCGTGTAGTGACTGCGCTAACCATAGGGATATTAGCCTAACCCCGATAGCATCAAAGCTGCTTGCGCCTGTCATTCTTCGCAGGTTGCGCAACACGCGTGAAATGCAAAGTCGAACGAAGCAGACTGGGTTTTGCGATGGTCGTGGATGCATCGATCAAATCTTCATCCCCGGTGGTATGCTAACGATCATCGTTTTCTTGGATATTCGCCCAGCCCTTGTCTCTGTTGATGGGTTTGCACTACGGCACTGTTTGTTGAGGAATGGAGTACCTGAGAAATATGTATCGGTCCTAAAAGAATCATAACATCATGCCTCAGGTCAGGTTAGAGTTTAAGGTTAGTTTTTGCCCCTTTTTGACGTGACCAGTGGAGTACGGCAAGGATGCCTTATATCCCCATTTATTTTCAACTTTGTCATAAGCAATTTTTTACAAAACGATTTATCTGGTCATTCAGACTGTAGAGTTTTTGACTTACAGTATGTCGACAATATTGTCTTGCAATTGAGCAGGTAATTCAATGCGCGTTAGACCGCTTAGTGATTGAGGTTTTTCGGTACGGAATGTGCTTTGCACCTTCAGAGTGCAAGGTACTTTTTCAAGATGGGTAGGAGTCTGTGCCTGCACTCACGTTTTGTGGTGATCGGTTAGAGGTAGTCAACAGCGTCAAGTACCTCGGGAGCCTGATCACACCTGGTGGTGTCGAGAAGGAGGTCACATCACTAACTGCGAAAGCCAGAGCAGCTTCCGCAAACCTAAGAAACTTATGGCGCCACCATGACATCCGGCTTCTCACAAGGGAAGGGTGTATAATACCACGGTTCGCAGTGTTCTGCTTCACGATTGCGAGACTTCGCCTATCCAGATTGAGGATGCCAGGCAAATTTCTGTGTTCGACTACCGATGTCTCCGAATAATTGCTCGTGTTTGGTAGGAATATCGGGTGGGCAATGACGAGGGGCGTGGTCGGGTGTTGGGTGAAGACAATCGTTCTCTGAGTGAGATAATCGTTCTTCATCGCCTTCGGTGGCTTGGACAGGTATTGCGTATGCCTGCTCATCGTTTACCTTTCTGTGCTCTTTTGACACGTCCTAAGCAAGCTTAGTGACGGAATCATAGGAACCGGTTCCGTACGCCTAACCTCTGAGTTACGAAATCCTCCCAGCATCCTTACCCATAATATAAAGATAACAGTGCTCAAACACCAAAATATTCGCCCATCTGTTCTCAACGGCCATGTTTCGGGGTCCCACAACAGTGCCAATGAAACTACAGCTGCATTTACCCGACCTTTTATCGTTAACCAGATGTCACGCCGACGCCGCAGATGTCGCGAATTCGTGAACGTCTATCCAGCCTTCTGTATGATGCATCACTGAGAACAAGCCTGTCCTCGAAAACGTTTTTCCTACCAAAACGGACCATTGGGAATTCCCGGATCGTTTTCGGATCAATGAAAAGGAGCTAAGATCATGATCGAGAAATAGCAGAATCGTGGGTAAAAAGTGCTCAGAAACACCTCTACGTAATCACTGATTCGTAAAGCAAACTCCAGTCTTATGCTGAATGCTAATAAGCGACGACGGTGAAAAATGGGAACACAGAAATAGTCCACGAATATTGTCTCGAACTTGGATGATGGCAGATAGAAAGTTTCGCCTTCATTCGGGGCGATGTGCTCAAACTACTGATTCGAATGTGTCTAGTATCCCTCAATTGGTCGTACAAACTGTTAACAAAAGACGAGAAAGCACTGTTAATTAGATCAGCTACTGATACACCGCAATGCAGTTCTGATTAGAATTTATTTTGCCGTTTCTATAGGATTAGGAAACTGAAAAAATGTATGCGAAAGTAGAACGTCAAACGAACGACCGTGTGTTACAAAAAAGGAACTAACAGAACATTTATCCGGTCTCTTAAAAACCGTCGATTTGCGCAAACACACAGTTCGACACTAAGTATGTGATGATCACACAGGCAACCGAAAAATCAAATGCCACGCAGTACGACAATCTCAAATTAGGGTCAGAACAATCGAGTTCATTTCAAGCAAACAGTTCAGCTTACGGGTTATTCCAAACGTGGCTCTTCAGTCAGGAAAAAATCCTGACTCGAATTTTACACCGATCAGAATCAAGAAAATCAAATGTGTCCCTCGCGAAAGCCGTCGAGTAAGCAGGTTTCAGCTGACCTGGGTGAGCGAGCTGTTCTCTATATGCATGTTTGCAGTGAAGCAGTTCGTCGCACACGAGCGTGTGTGGTTCAGACGTTAACCAAAGCGCGAACCGTTTAGTGTTTGTGCTTCCATCGCCTAGGAAACAGTCCCATTCGGTGCATATTGATCCAAAATTATTTTACTAATTCAGAAAATCGGTAGTGTTGAAGATGGAAGGAATTTTGGCCGACCAAAGCAGGTTAACAACAAAGTTGGATCACATCGGATAGTGGAAATTAATCGTATCGGCTGAAAGCAAATAGGCCTATTTTGTTTCATCGTGAAACTCGCACAAGCAAATACACTCAGTATCATTATGACTGTGACACAAAGGTGTAAAATAACAGTGGTACATCAGAAATAAGATTTGATTTAGACGGGGTTTGTAAGAAATTCTATGATGGCCGCATGCTTGATTACACGACCAAATTATATCAGAGGTTACCTCATGCACAAAACCGAATTAGCAAAGCGAAGTTTGGTTAGGCATTGCATGCGTGCTAGCAAAGTAGGAAAACGTAAAAATATTCCCAGGAAGCTGTGAATTTGAAATTAATTGCTTGAGGTTACCTTAAGCTCGGAGGTCTTCTCACACTCAGGTGAACAAACAAATTTTAGTGAACATGAATACTTTTGGGTTTCAATGCTAAATTATTATTATTAGGTAAAATATTATTGAATAAACATGGCCGTTGTTCTCGTTCGTACACCACTGCCTCAGTGTTCAGGCGCGTATCGCAGCATTAACTACTCTATCATTTACCTAATTTCCTGAAGACATTGTATAATTGAACACTAAACCTACACAAAGCACATCTATCTGTGTCAACATTTCTGTCACATTACAAAAATGTTTAATAAATCTAACCTTATGACTAGGCACCGTGTTACAATCCAGCCCCTGCTCTACCTCACGAAAACATGAAACTGAATCGTTCTAACAAACATCTGCCGAATAACCGAAAAGGCTATTGATACGAAGAAATCAAAGATGAGAAACTTTGTCATGGATTGAATGATAAACGAAGTGTGTATCCACGCTAGAATCCACTGGCGTGCACCTAAAATAAATATTTTTGTTGTCATTTAGTTTGCGAATCGATTAAATATTTTATTTACTGAAAATACTTCCGCACGAAAACGCATGAATATTTGTCCGATCCAAATACAAGTACTAAACGGTTCGCATCTGATTACCGTCTGAGCTAATCATCTTGTTCGGTTGGCTGCATTCGTGTACGACGAACCGCCTCATTATACTTATGATCACGGAGACTAACTGGTTCGTTCAGGTCAGTTAAGACCTGCTCACCTGACTGCTTTCGGGGTTGACATATTTGATTTTTTGATTACGGCCTGATTGAAATTCGAGTAAGGATTTTTCCGAGCGAGAAGCCCATCTTTGCAAAAACTGACAGTCGAATTATCGCACAGATGACAGTAAATCAAATGAAAATGCCGCCACATGATCAAGGTGAAAAATGAATTCATAATGCGCGATCGGACTGAAAAATAAAGTGTTTCCATCTAGATCTCGAACTTGCCCAGATCACAACCGAACACACTGAAATTTCCTGACAATAAAATTTCCACTACACACTACATTGGAGTAACTGTGTCGATTGAATGATAACGAGACTTTGGAAGAAACGAATTCTTGTCTTCTGCTTTATGATAAATAAATCGCAGCAGAAGCAGGCGGCAGATCATAAGCGAAAACTTCAATTTATCGATCCTACCATGTTATTGTTACAAGAAAAAAGGAATACGGATAGGGTAATGATGCAGTTTGGCGATTCTCGGAAAGGAGTCAGACACAATAGACACCAGGTGGGTAGATTGCTGCCCGTGCAACGGACTAAAGAGGAAACCGCAATCCCAAAAACTAACTCCACAGAGCAAACAGATAGAGAAACAACTTTACGATCGTGGGCTAGTGGTTGTAACCTCGAAGTAAAGATAGAATTACCAATTAGTCCGGCAGTCTTGGTCTGAATTTTTTTTCGATAACAAACAGAGAAGAAAATGAAGCTCCGCCTCAAACGTAAGTGCGACATTCAGGAGTTGGAAGTAGCTGAGCCTAGCACAAATTAATTGGATAAGCCTCCAACTACAATCATATAGCATTCTATTTATTGGATACAACTGTCAATATAATACTGATGCTTCCGTGAAAAACGTACAAAGCCACCAAAAGTTCCAATTCATTAACAAATGTTAACAAGAATTCGTCAAAAGTAATGGATTATAACGCACTAGATATTTTGGTCTTATTACCTCGTTTGTACTGTTTTCAGTTTGCGCAACCACTAACCTTGAACAAATGCACCTTGGTTTTGGTTGCTATCTTGCAACGTCAAAAAATAAGGAAAGAAAAGTTAAAAGGTCATAAGAAACAAACGCTATGGAGAAGCGGAAATACTTGGGATGCCAGAACGCCACTAACTGTGGTATTCAGCCATATCGTTTGATTTCTAATCATCACCTTGAGGAGCCTCGTTGACCCCGACCCGGTAATCTAACTCGACCCACTCGGGACAATCCATCGGTTAGGGATTTGCGTCTTCCCGCCAATTCACCAACTGAAAACTCTGACCCAACTTTCATCAACTACCCGCCATTGGGGAAGAGTGTATACCAAGGTGTGATCGTCTGTGGGCATGCAGAACACATATTCCAACTATATTATTCTAATCGAGTTCAGTGCCCGTCTGAGTCAGTGAATTCCACGACCCAATGCCCTAAGCGTAACATCAGAATCACAAATACAATTCTATCATGCTCCAGCAATATTGTGAAAAATTGGTGTCGTGACACATCTGCTTCCAACGGCAATGCCACTGGGCTGCATAGCAGGACCGCTGCAGTGAAAATCTGATCCAGATGCCTGAAACTGGTAAATGTTAATCAAGTGTTCCGTAGACGCGATGACATACCATCCAATATACGACTACTAGGTGAGATTTAACTATCAAAATGGCAAAGCTAATCCAGTTTGTCTAATCCATCTTCTGAAAGAACAGTGTTAGGTTTCGAACCAATCAAGCATTTTACACTTCGATTATGCAGACTGTAACCCAAACACAGCTGCATTGTCGTTCAAACAATCGAGAAATGCCTGCAGCTTATCCATAGTCTTGTTTTAACTGATGAGCACAGTTTGTGTCCAGATAAAGGAATCCCAGCTGCTCTTCTAATGGCAACAGCGCTAACAAGAAAAGAAATTAACGAAGAAGGAGAAAAATGATCTAACTTAGACAAAAAGTAGAGCTAAGTGCATAGCAAGGCCCAATACGTCATTGTCTAACAATACAAACTGTTTCCCAAACTGGACTGCCTGGCGACCGACAAAACCAAACACTCCACTCACCACGAAAATAGCATTAAGAGATTCGCTGTTTCCGTCCGAGTGCTGGAAAGGTCATAATCGTAAATTTAAGCTCGTAAATCAAACTCGCGGAGCCAACCAAGCTAAAAAAAACTATTACACTACAAAATGTTCTTAATTCCTTGGGTTGAAACAAATTTGTAAAGAAACATCATACACACAATGGACGGCAGAGGATGATCGGATGACCTCGATTATGGGCATCGGATAGTTAAAACAACCAAAACCCTTGCTTGAGATGAGTGGTTCATTTCACTACAAAAGCTTGGTTTCCAGAATGGTAGCAAATGAATGTTGTCTGTGAAGAGTTATGAAAATGCTCCACAACTGCGCAATGAACATCCCGCGGGGAATCATTTTAAGCTGAATTGGTACCCAAACAAATCTCCGCCGTTACGCAGATTTTGTGAACCACATGTGTACCAATTCTGTGCAAAACAGTTGATTAATGGAGATACCATAGAGCACTCTAAACAGTCAGGTACATACAACAATCATGATTGCGATAGCATGAATGGACAAATGTGTAGTGCTACCATCAGGAGTGATTGCCCAATGGTCTGAATGTAACTGAATGTAATTGAATTGAAGCTGAAAAAAATCAAGATAAAAATTACTCTGTTTAAGTGGTGTAAGAAGCGTACCACTTAATGGCGTCCGACGTCAACCAACAACGAAGCGTTTAGAGGAACACTTATCAGGAAGTATAATCCACGTACTAATCACATTTATCCTCGACGATCGCAATAATATCGGCAACTGTGAATGCATTCCGAAACCGATCAAAATATGAATGCTTGGATGTTGGCTGGTTCGTTGCTTACGATTACCACGAACTTACCGATCCAAATTCCCTACGACATGTATGGGGTAAAGTCGCAAGTCTACTATCCAGTTTGTTTCAAATCGGTTATCGTCTGCTCTTGTCTGATCTAGCAAGATCATCAGAATCAAGCCGGCAGACAATCTCGTTTATTTACAGGATGAATGAATGTGCGTCCGAGTCCGTTTGACCTCCACAGTTTTTGATTCACCTCCTGATTTGTCCTCCTCGTTCGCTAGTTTCCGAACGTGTGTGGAAACCTGATCTCGCTGTGAAAAAACCGTCCACGACACACCATTGATCCGTTCTGCTTTTCACGGACCGCTGGTCGGTTGACACCAGTTACCTATGGTTAATTCAGTTTACCACACTCAACACTTCACATCCAGTCACGACACGATGTCATCTGAGGGGTGGCAACGAACTGGGCAACCCCATCTTAGTCTGATTGAGCTGTCAGAAACTGCTTACGATTCGGCACGACCAGAAGAAAGTCTTAAAACATATTTCGATCATCCTCATATGAACAATGATAAACAATGAGACAGGCCAATTCGACTGAATTCTTGCTAGCACGGGAATGTCATCTCCGTCTAATCTGCCCATTGACTGTTGACAAAGCTTACGGTAACAGAGTTACAGGAAACAACAGAATCGGTCGATGGTCACCCGATCAAATCGACCAAGCAACGACTACTGGATCAATGAATTTTGAACAACAGTTGATCATGCTCGATCACGATGTCATACCAACATAGGTACTAATATGTTAAAATGACTCAAAAGCAGTGGAACCCCTGTGTAAAAACTGCAGTGAGTTCAAACAAAACAAGGAGTATGAATTATCGGCAGAATCAATATAGATCACTGTCTCCAGTTCACCTAAGTCTCACTTACTCGAATCAAAGTAACTAGTAACAATAGAGATCGTATCTCGCACTGTGTACAGAGGGCCAAGTCATGAATCCAAAGTAATCAGATGCCTAGGTTGTACGGATCCATAAGTCTAAGATGCGTTCACCTCGGGAGTTCCGTGGCCAATGATTGGTGACGTCACCTGTAGTGACTCTATCGATTCAGATAACTGATTTTTGTAAGATGACATCCACTACATATCCATCCACTTCATGAATCAATTAAATGACCCAGAAACCGGCACGATCGCAAGACAAGTGGTTGAATTATTAATTGTTTTTCTTTGTTTTGTTACTTACGTTAGATAGATAGGATTTCAACGACTTCAGACTGAATAGTCCAAAACATGATCCGCTACACAACTTGTCTTTTTTTATTTTATTTTATTCACCTTTGATATTAGAAGTGCATCAAAAAGTCTGAGCAGTAGCATGTGTCTCACCAATTTTCACGTCTTCGTTGTCACTGTGTGCGGCACTGTGGCAGTCCTCCTCGGTCTGGAAGCCTTTGACCATCATGCGTAGAGCCGCCCTGGACAGCACGTAACCAGCACCCCCGGATGGATAACCTTGAGCAAAGAAACGCTACAAATAAAGATAATACACAACAAAATCATATCCGAAGAAGGCTTCCATAAGGCCAAATGCGATGCACGACAACAGAACAAAGGAGCAATATTCCACAACGTCAACTAGTTCCCATTTGAGTGCCAATTGTGTCAGGCACTGAAAAATGAGATCATATGGACCAAAAAACTGTCAATTAAAAATCGTGCCTTTAGACGAAATCTAGGGGAACTATTGATTTTCTGAGACAAGTTCGACGAGAATGGCTACATTGTTGACAAAAACTATTGCCGTCAATATAGAAAGGAGGGAGCAGCCACAGTAGGCCAAAAGCAGAGAATGATGAACATGATACTTGAAACCGCGGCTCATAAAGCAATGCAATTTTATTTGACCATTCACAGTAAGATATCTGCCATGATACGCGCTAAGATTCGGATGCAAAAAGCAATAATCAATTTGAAAGTGGATCTAGGATCGATATTTCCACTAAATATTGATATTCCGGAAAACTCCTCAGATATATATATATATACATCGGTCCCAGGGTACAAAATCCCATGAACGTTCCCATCACAAGTTCCACTGGGCGAGCTGCTACAGTGACCACAATGCAACCGAGGCTCAGGTTAACCACAGTCGTTCTTGAAGACACTGGTAACGCAAGTCACCGTGCGCACCATGCTTGACGCTTATCTACTGAGCGCTTTATCTTCTAAAACTTCGACCGATTTGGTGAATAGTTGTTGGCACCTTGTTTTATTTGAAACCTTGACAATTTGATCAGATGAAGCGCGTGACAGATTCGTCGAAGATCCAGCAAGTGGAATCCCGTGGAGACCCGTTTTGCGGCTGCACGAATTATTCTATCAGTAATTGAGCATTACGAGCGTCATAGGGTTACTTCATACTGTTGTTTGGATGACAGAATTTGCTTCGGTAACCACGGCTACAAAACACTTGGCTGATTGACTGAGTTTATGAATAAATCAATCAAAACAGCGGACTTACTCTCACTCAAAATTCATGACCCAAATTTACTTATCTATGGGGAATGCTTTGACACGTGGAAGCAACTTGCCGCCAAGTTTCAGGATACACTTTGTTATTATGTGCGCACTGTTCTACTAACTAAACGACACAATCGGATAAGATGTATACGCGTTTGAATTGCAAATTGTGTGCAAAAATATCGTCCAGAGCACGCACATTTAGAACTACATGATTAACAAATCCAATCAGCGTTGTCTAGCAAACGTATTGAGGATTTCGATTATCCACCACCCCCCTTCTCGTTTCGGTCAAAACAGTGACTTAAAAACCGGCTTTCCTACCTCCGGATTTTCGGGGTGGAGATTTATCAAAAAAACAAGATACCAACACTACATGATAATGATGGTTCAATCCTTAATGCAAGCTTCCGTACGCGTGGATCAACGTGGACAATCCACGACACGATGGAAGCTACGGAAGCACTAATCAATAGATTTGATTGATTAATTCAATTTAGACCTTTGATTCGGAGTCCATGACATCGTCCGGCGAGAAGAGCATGAACTAAACGGTGAGGATAAACGTCGAAATCAGTGACGTTAATGTATTCGAAATATTCTCTCATTTGCATGTTTTTTTTTGCTTATCAGTACCCGTTCGTTTTTATTTCGAGATAACAGTGATTTGCGCTATCCACGTGTGACTAGAAGCAGCGACGGGTCCTAACCTTTTACCATTAGAGTGACAAAAAGTTAGGCACCGCTGGATATTCACGTTCCATAAGTTGGGGGCCACTGGCGGCAAAAGGAAGGAATGGACTCAATGAGCGAGGTTTTCACGGTTCAGCACGATAATAGCTTTATTTCAACCGCATCGTCCATTGCACTAACAGAAAACGGTGGATAGAAAAACATTTTAGGAAGAAAAAGCCGGCTCAATTGAACATGTCAAGAAAGCTCAAGAAGTTTGAGCTTATCTTACGAATAGCTAAATCTAAGATACGCTTTGCAGGAAGATCTAACATTGATCAACAGCATTAGTCCGTTTGGACTAGCTTTCACCATGTTATTATTGAAATGTTGTCACAAGCCCTTTTTCAGCGTGAACCGATCTGGCATAGCGGCATGTTTTTCCAAAGCTGCTTCCTCAGGTAGGATTTCCATTTCCGGAATTCTTTTGTGGCCCATGGATCTTTCCACTAAACCCGTATTTGATTTCTAACGGCCGATTTGAAACAGATAAGCTTCCTTAATGCGACGACGGTTTACCACGGATTAATGTGATCGTTTTAAGGATCGTTGTTTTTAATAATCGCAACATTTCCCGAAGCAAAATGATTTATCTTCAGAGAATGGAATTCACTGTCTGTCATTTTTGCATTTGCTTTCTAAGCCTACTGATTTCTTTCAACCACCATTGACATGAGTCTACATAGATAATATTGCTTGAAAGACAGAATCCACTTCCTAGTCTGGACAATCCGAGTACAACTTACAGATCCACTTGTTGATAACTGGAACCAAGACAAATTATTTCGTTCCGCATACCAATCGCTGTTTCGGTCCAGCAAAACAGAATAACGGTTCAAATGCCTGAATTTTTAATTTATGCAAGACATCAGTTTGGTTGTTCTGAGCCTAACCAATCGAAGCTTTCAAAGAGGGATGAGTAGTACTGACTCGCCGGATCGCCACGACCATGGTTCAACAACCATAGTCTTGATCAACATAACCTTGCAGATACGAAATGTAAAATGCGGCTTGAAGCTGAAAATTCAGGAAATAGGCTCGACAGCACGATTGGTATTTACTATGATTAAAGAGAGTCATCTATTTTACTGGAACATGCAATAGACCGGTCAATAGCTGGTGAAACCTTTGTGTACACAATAAACACCGATGATCGGATATATGCACACGCCGCTTCTAATGCCATCCATTGTGCTCCCCAAACGAATACGAGCGCGTTCACATGCACATTGCAGCAAAAACCAAGACATTTGGAGCGTTGCTTTATTGCGGATAAGACCAACTGACCAGGTGCTTCAAGTGACACGGATCTCGGGTTGACCAAAACCGAATAAACAGTTCTGTCTGCTAGATGGTGTAATCAACCAGCAGTATAGTTAAAGTCCAGTGGTATATTCTGTGACGGTAGTTTCTCGCAACCCGCAGCATGAAAACTCATCACGAGATAGAAAATGGTCCACAGTCATGTGGCAATCACGGCGGCCAGGAGTAATGCTGACATATTTGAGATCCCTTAGACAAACTAGAAAGAAATAGTATCACACATCGGACAGTTGATTTGGGTGAACAAAAGAGAATAGCGATGAGCTCACAGCAATTGACTGAGTGTCAGGAAAAACAGAAGGACATGCATGCGCATGCATCCCTTCTCTCTCCCCACCGCACCCCCAAGTACATGATGGAAAACTTACTCATGCACATAAAGGCAGTGACAGAAAAGTAAACCACTACTCACCGCATGTTTATAGCCCAAAATGAAAGGAACTTCCGGATTGTAAGTGGATAACAATTTGCGCAAATTTTCCACCACAACATACGTGTCATCGTCCGCCTTGAAAAAATAATCAAATTTCTTTCCAAAATTATTTCCAATATAGGTCAAGGCGAAATGGGTTTTATTCCACAACATGTCACGGGACTCGTATTGGACGGCAGCTGTGCGTGAATGTAAGGAAGAAGAACAACAAGTAGGAATAGAGTTCTGGGGCAATTTTGTCAAGTGGCAGCAACAAGGCGGTTTCTCAAATCGAATTATCGGGCAACGTCTGCATAAACGCAGATAACGGAGGTATTAATTAATCTAAGGAAACAAGAGTAGGTGACAGAATACCATTTAGTGCTGTGAAACCTCACTGGGTAGACGAACGCAGCAATGACAGTTCCAAATTCCGCTCTTCTTCGAAAATTGCACACCGAAAAGTGGATCGCTTGAACCTATGACAATTGCACAATCCCACCTGATGCGGAAATGCATCGAGACTAACGTAAGTCAAAAACCTGAATGATCAAAGGTATTCTTAGAAATGCAACCAGTTTTGTTCAGGGAGACAGTGAAGAAAGCTTGATGAAACGTACGCGAGGAAAAACAACGAGGAGCACAGAGAAATACCACGTAGGATGAACGAACAAACACAAGAAACCGGGAAGTGTGTGGCAAGTGGCAAGAATTATGACTTTATTACTGTCATTCTCTCATTTGTATATGTCAGACAAAGTCGCGTGGTCCGTTAGTGTTGGCTAAAGTTCTCCTGTCTTTGTTTCCGACACGACGTAAAAGATGTTCTTTTTAGCTGATATTCTATAATTCATTTCCTAATTACGCAACACATGACACCAGGCAGCCCATGCAATCCCGAAACTTCACAGAACGATATAGTTGCCAAGCCTAGCCGTGAAAATTAGCTGTGATATCTTCGCTGATGCTGATCGATTAACCCAAAGCGTGTCCATCTCCTCAAATGTATGAGACTTGCATTCCGTTACTACCGGTTACTTCGGTGACAGACATCAACAATCCACTGTTACTCAGGCAGTGACTATGACTGGCTAAACCGGAATGGGAACGAGATACGTTTTGTTTTCGTCGAATTTTAGCCAACTTCGAGAAGTAAGCCGTGATCGGGCAAGACAAGAGATCCAGGCCAAGGACGGACCCAGAAAAAGCTCTACTGGTGGGATTTTGGCACACAGCAACGACAGCAACGAACATTACAGGCCATTCAACAGAAATAAGCTTAGCTGACTATCCAGTCGTCAACAGAGTTTGAACTGTGAAGGCCAATCTAAGCTATCTGACACCAACAGCTGGCGAACCGTACAAAGTCAAACCAACCAATTAGCTGTCGGCGGATGTTTCAAAGAACTAAAACAAATCAACCGAGTAGTTTTGGCGATCATTTTAGAGAGAACGACGATTTACCCGAATCCAATGAAGACGATCAGAGCGAATCTGGCAGAATGGATGGCTTTGGAAGGCCGTCGGAGTTGAGTTTCGGTCATGATAACCGCGGTCAGTTCGCATTAACGAAAAACTGGCCCGAAGGGAGGAACGCACATAGAAACATTTCGATCCCTAGACCAAGAAGGATCGATTTTAATGAATGTCTTATCTGTTTTTCACACCAAGCTGCAAGGTCACGGCTGGCAGTTTTGCTCAATGATTTGATAAATCCTTGAGGCTAGCAGGTAAGTCCCTACCACTGTGATTATGAAAAACTGAATAAAAAGCATCACTTGTTATAATCTGCCGGTGAAGAGAAGCAAACAGGTGACAGATCCTAATTTGCTGGGCAGATCGATGACCATCATGTTAAGTTTCGCAATCACCTACCCTGGGATCGAACCAGTTTCGGTTTGGTAAATAGTAGACTTCGTCAACCAAACGGTCGTTTTAGACGGCGAACGAAACGAGTATGCGAGATGAACTACCTCAAGCGGAAAAAGTACCAACTCCTGCACCTAAATAAGGCAGATTATTCCTCTTGATTTCACTCAATTCTCCGAGTAAATGTGGACGCGCACAGCGGCAAAAGTCGAAACTTGCTGCTTTGACGACCAAAATTGTCATCCTGATAAGACTTAATGCACTCTAAGTAAAAATTTCATCCATCCGAACAAGGATGCATTCCTAATTTGTTTCCCCGTTCTCTACCTGGCTATGCAGTTCTTCCGAGTCCTCAGGTCACGCGCGTCACAGCAAGAAAACTGGAGTACCGGAGATGTCAATTTTTGAACACTGAAGATGGAACGGATTACGCAAGGAGAGCTGACTACTTATTATTTTCTGATTAATGAGCTAAAGAGCCTCGTCTACCAACCATCGCTTATCACGCAATGGGAATTGATCAGTTGGATCGCTGTGAAATACAGGCGGTCTTAATGGTTTCGAAAGCTGATGATAGTAATTCATGTTGTTCGTTTTCGTGAGATTGCAAAAACCAAGCTCAGCTTAGCCGTCACTTAGTCGTAATCAAAAAGATTGTTGTGACACGGGAAAAATTTTAGCGGTGCCACGATTTTTAGCATTTCATAAATCAGCGGTTTTGGGTGGCACCATTGACAGAACGCAGTCAAACCAGCAAGCCAGACTTTACTACTTGTTTTACACAAACAGAACGACCACGGCTGAGCACAGTGTACCAGAAACGAAATAGGGTTAGAAGGCCAGAAGAGGTGCTTGTGTTATGATCAAGGTGTATCCTATAGAAAATTCTGCACAAAACTAAAATGACACGGTTTGCAAGCATTCATTTCATTAATGGTGGAGCTGAGCAGAGATCAGTCTTCACGGCGGGAATTATATGACAAGAACAACAGAAATTGACAGGTACAGAAGAATGGAAAAGGGGTAGGAAAACCAATGGATTTGTTTGTCATACACCACAGTCTAAGGCTGGTGAAGATGTCAGTAGGTTACAACCAGTAGCGTTATTGTATCTGCGTTTTACATTAGGGTTTATTTGCTATCCCATCCGACGATGACCTCGAGCAGGAATTTGAAATGTCTTTTCGTGATCTTATCGCCATGCACGTTGGAGAATTTGTAGTCGATGAATAACGCGTTTTAATTGTTTCCATATTAAGTCCATCCAACGGACTGGATTCAGATTTGCTAAACTATGGGGATATGAAACAATCATCCGCAAAACAACTCACAGGGAATTTGCATCGAAATAAAAAACCTACCAACTAGTGCCATGAAAACCGCTCAGTATACACACTAGAAGCAGAATGCTTGCCAGTAAACTCAAATAAAAAAACTAACTGCTAGAAGAGAATTAATAAAAACGGCGAATAAAATGTATTCAATTCAAAAGATCAGTATAAAGTACGATGTAAACGCTATATTGTCCATCTTCTGCAACTGGTCATTTCTTTCGAAGTTCACAACTAATGATCAGAAGTGACGAAGCAGACACCGAGCGTATGGCCGAAATCAGAATGGACCGAGTCAACTCAGGTTAATGGAGTCTCATGGGCTGTGATGCACTGGTTACGCCCACACTACACTAGGCGCTGGTTGACCACATCACCAGGCTAGACAGTGTCGGGATTTTAAGCATTTCCAAGTGACCTATCGGGTACCACACCGTTTCTTCTAGTTAATCCATATACTTTGGGTTGTCATAAACTTTATTTTTCTAACCTATATTACGGCAATGTATGAGTCAGCTCTTCATGCGCGTATGAATAGTCGATCAAGAAGTTGACCAAACAGGCCATATTTGTTTAGGAAATCCAGATCGATTTCTCGATTTATGCCCCAAAGACAAAACCTTCAAAAACGGATAAAAGTCCACGGGGGCAGGTTTCTCCATCACAGTTGATCAAGAATAGAGTGTCATTTTGATACCACAAACAGGTGAACCTGGCAAAATCTATTTGAAATTACGATCTGTGATTTCACTGTGCAAAACGTGACAGACGCACAACAGGCAAGAACCGCGCTGTTAAAACTAGCGGGTACTGTAAAGCGCAAGTGCTAACCAAGGTGCCCCGATGAGACTGAGCTGGTGGAAACGTATAGGGGCAAATTAGACATAATCCTGTCACAATTACAAGCACAAATCAAATACATCCAAAAGTAGTCAAGTATAAAATAAGCGAAAACACACGGGTAATCGCGTGGCATATGGTCATACAAATGGTTCCAGATAGGTGGCTGGGACAGGAACAAAGAGACAAGGCACGTCAAATAGTTCCCGTGGAGAACACGGGCAAACAGCAACTGTAACTCTGAGCGTACATGTACTTCCCCCTTTGGGACTTTAGGTCGAACAAGAATAAATCAAAAAACGACAACGGACAACTGCATGGTAGACCAAATCAAAACATGGACTCAAATGAATAATAGACTGTGGCGCCGTCAAAGACTCGCCATTGAAATGATTATCTTCGGAAACAATCTACGACGATTCCATCAGTATTAGCAGCCATTGACTGGGATTTTCCAAGGGAACCAAAGCACAAACATTACCAGTATTTCCTCTATTAATGTTGACCGGCAAATCATCCGAAGAAGATCGACGCCGGCTAGCGGTGCAAAGGACAAACTTGCAATCTTTGATTATTACCAACGCGACGAGAGTCGCAATGCGCCTGGAAGGCGAACGGAATGCCAATAAACCCAGTCAATTTTTTTCTTCGTTGAATGTAACTATAATCATATTTATTACTACAGTTTTAGACTGAAATGCGACATTTATGTAAGCAAACTTCTGAAAAATACTAATACAAAGGATCAGTAGATTGATTTGGTGCAACCATGAGTCCCTATTACTGGTACCTTTGCACTCGGAAGATGAAAAGTGCATACAATACTTCAATGCCACAAACACCCAATAGCTATGCGTTTATGTTCATGTGAATTGTCACTTAGAAGAGTGATTTCATCGGGACATTCTAGATTAAAACTCTGCTGTAAGAAAGAGATAAATTAGTGTTTGATGCGCAAATATAAGTATGTATATAACTTGTTTTCTGTTGTTTACATTCTACTATAGTGTGTTGCATATATTGTTGAACTCCACTTTTCGAAATTGTCTTTGATGCGCTGACTGGTAAAGTTATCATGTCGAATAACCTTGTATTGTGTTTCCACAGTTGTTGATTGGAATGATCTGCAGGATTCGCGATACTGTACCGTTTTGCAGAATCTAGGTAAGCCCCCAACTTGACTTTGGTTGACGTTAGCGAGGCACACCAGCTTGTACACTTAATAGGCCCTTTATTGCCAATTATGACACGAACCGAGAAGGTGCTGGACTCGTAAATAACAGCTTCGACTAGGCCTCTATTACGATGGATTCCGCTACAGAAGTTGGTCGCCGAACAAGTGACGTGACGGATAGCTAACGCTCAAATGGTTTCAGTGGCATATGTGATACTGATATGTATCAAACCGTCCAGCTATTCTGGCAATGAGGTGTGTCAAAATCGCATTCATGTGCAAGGATTCGACTTGCAGTTAGAAGAGCTCATTCGGAAGGCACTCACACAGGCCGATGAATATTACCGGATCAAAAGGAGTACCGGTTTCAAAGACGAGCTGCGCATTCGACCTGAAATATGAATCACTTGATGGATGCATTATGCATACTGCTCGGACTCACGCAAACGTCGTTAATCTCAACGACTTTTTGGAATACACCAGGGGCATGGCATGCCCAAACACGACAACGATACCGAAGGAGAGATTACGATCTTCCAGCACTTACCGATGCTTGGCAAGTCGGAATCATCAACACTGCTCATAAAGATATGTTTATCACAGCGTTTTGCCCACGTGGCCTTGATATGCCTGGCTTTTCGTTCATGATTCGATGGCATGACAGTTATCCAACAGAGAACACTGGGACCGCCGGAATTTTTCGTGGCTGTATGAAAACAATGAATTCGGCGAAAAAGGAAGAAATTAAGATAAAACCATGGATTTTACTAATTTGTTCACTGCCGTTGTAATCATTCAGAATGAACCTCACAAAAAGCCATTTGATTAAGTGACTACGAATTTCTTACGACTCGAAACAGTATGGAATTTCGGAAAATGGACAGAAATTTTGCGGTGGAAATGTGAAATGTAAGATGTCAACCGCGGCTACAACTCTCTAGGTACACATCACGATTAATAAGTCAACGGCCATTTGAGACAAACAATCGATTTCGGATTGAACTAATAGGATGCGGACATTATTTGCTATTGCTGCTGTTTCATTATAGCCCAAACGGCCCATTTCAACAACGAAGATTATTAGACTTCAAGTCAACGTGACAACCAATCGGGCGAAAGTGGATTTCTGTCTACCTCCTAAGCGTCCATCAGGATTAATAATTTTCCCATCGAGATAAACGGTTGAACTAATCAACAAATACCAACTTGAAATGACCTATTCACCCTGACATCTAGAAACTGGAGTACAAACTTGGAAAGCTGCAAACGTACACTTGCATACAACATGTTCAAGCAACGTAATCTCATTTTCTAGAACTAACAGCAATTTCCAAACCCTAAAATTTTTGTTTTAACCGCCAGTAAGGATTCTAGTAGACTGTATTTGATTTTTGCGAACGGCCTTCCGTGAAAAAGTACGTTCAACTACAGAACTGCACGAAGATTCTTGGTCATCGCATAAAAAACAGACAATGCAGATATAATTTGTTGCGAGCACGATTAACTTAGTACACGCGCAAGATGTTATTGGTTCATTACCAATTAGTCTAATCAAACTTGTACAAACAAAAATTGCTTCATAATAAATCGTTTCATTATTTGCAAAATGTATGTCGGTCTTCTATTTCAAAAATTAACAGTGTGACACACCCAGAAAGTTACTAGGTCCACCAACAGTTAGCATTCGCCAGTAGTAGAGCACATATTTAGCGATCAGCCTATCACACACAGGGAACTCGATCTCAGAATGTATTCTCGCAATCCGTGGGCACACTGTAGGGAACACCGTACTGATCAGAAGAGTTCGAAGCTAAGTGTGTCAGGTCAATGTTGCATGATTCAATGCCATTTTGTCCAGTCATTCCGAGTGGCATTCGGCTCTACCATTGAAACGACCTAACGGCCAGATTTGAGCTGACTTGAACCAACCGTGTTTATACATTTGCATAAAAAAATTCACTTACAGGATATGTCGGAATGTAGAGGACGAAGTACCGTTGGGTGACAAGTCACCGCCTGTCTTCCAATGATCCAGTTTAATGGAGAAAAGTAGGCAGAAAAGCAAAAACCGATTGCGAATCCGAAAAGGAGCGAAAGCACGCGTCGATTTCCATCAGTGAAGCATACGAACGAACCATCCATACATAGGCTAAAATTGCAACGAACAGAAATTCTTCATTATGTCAGTTTAGAAATGATGCAGGCTCTTCCTTTTTGTTATCAACGGAAGGCTGCGAGAACTGCTTATTAGTGAGCAGATTTCGGAACTAAGCATGAAAACGATTTCAGCACGATGGATTCTGCTGCCGTAGTAACCGAGAAAACAAAAGAAACTGTTTTTTCCTTTACCTGCCTCGCCCAATACGGATCAAACGGAACTGGAATTAAGACAGATCAATACAAAATGAGCGAAAATTGAAAACTGACCATACAAGGACAGGTCCAATGCAAACATTGTTTCCGTACCTTACTCACACTGCCCATTATGTTTAACAACCGACAGGGGTAACAACTGAGAGATGTGCCACCAGTCAACCTGGAACGAAGATTAGTACAGTTCGGTATATTTGGCCACGTAAACCCGTGAGACCGATAATCAGAAACAGCGGAAGAAGTGGTGATGTGCGAACGCATTTATTTGATACGTTTGTCCGTGCCCTTTTGAGTGGACCAAGTTGCTTATTGCCCGATTAACTTTTCACCACCCTATATGGGAATCAGCAACAACTGTGACAGTTATAAGACGGACTGCCCAGAAATAATATAAAAAGTGAATCGGTACAGGAATGACAGCAATAATAGTAACAATAACCCTGCTCCGTCTGTTCATTGTACAAAAAAATAGTGCTATATTTTTGGAAGGGGACGGCGGTCACTGAAAAGCTGATAAATGAAGAAATGTGGCTGGGGCTGGGAACATCCGAATACGCAACCTTCACGTATGAATGACATTCTTAGCCGCTTGATTACCACCAGTCAGACAGGTCGCATTAAATCGAACATGATATAAAATACCCACGCAAAAAACGTCACACTCCCTCTTCCCCGAACTCCCTAGTGAGTTGTTTGTCTACTGATTATTTCTCAAACTCTATTTTCACCGCTTATACCATTCTCCCAAATACCTTCTACCCAGAATATAAGCAAAATTTTCTCATTAGTTCAACTTCCAATTACAACCGAAACACTCATCTGAGAATAGAGTAGTTTGATCCTTCTCAAACTTTCCGTTAACAGTCACTGCTATAACATAAAGCTGAACAGAAAGAAATTGCAAGTCAAAAAAGAGGGTTGAAAGTATAAACATAAGGCTTTATTCGACGAATAAGTGCGGTAGGGTGAATGAAACTGATGAGGAGCACGTGAAGAAATTACGGCTCTGAGTGATAAAAACAACTGACGAAATATGACGTAATACACCAAGGTTACCGCTGAATGATCTAACACTATTCACTCCTCAATTCACGTTCAGTACGAAATTTTTGACAGTAACTTACTCTTTTTTCCCACAGTGATGCCGATGCCTCACATCCACTTCCTTGTATAAAAAAGATGACTCAGCGACCTAAACGATCAGTTTCCATTGTTTTCTTCTTCAAATACACGGAATCCAAGCTCACCTTAGACAAACTAAGGTGGTGGGCAGACAGTGAGAGTTGGGAATGTGCCTACCACACTCTCTCCTCGGTAAGATCTTTGTATTAAAGGCTCCGGTTAGGGTTCGCAGAAAACCTCTTCGGCGATGTGATGAGCTGTGAAGTATACATAGACTGAATATCTCTAGCATCATTTCTGCAGGAAACCTTTCTAATTTCCGATGTAAGGACTACGCAGGTTGACATGTAGAACTGCGGCCCGTCGGATGTATCCGATGACAAGAACAAAGGAAGAGGAAAAATAATCCCCAAGCATTACTTAGGTGTTCACTTTACTTGGGTGCTTTCGTTGTTCGCACACTCATACAAATCGAGCAATAAGTTGCACTTGAAGCTTTCACGATGGATGTATACTGTCTTCAGAAAGCGTACACAAGATCGTACTTCCGTAATCACTCTTCGTAGCCCAGATGCTACCTC
>LUCM01008148.1:326051-381678 GCA_008360955.1 Fasciolopsis buskii | reverse complement strand
TTTTGCTCCATTAGACTTATGGACGCTTGAGAGATCAAGTGTTTTTGATGAATGCTAGATCTAGGACCGCAGGCTAAATTCACTGCCAAATGCATCGCCTGCTTAATTTGATTCCACTGCCCGTCTACACTACTGTTCGTCGAAGTTTTTAGTCCCTCGGATAGTTTCTGTTCGTAGCTGTTGCAAACAGCCGAATCAGACAAACGTTCGACAGCCAATCGGGTTTGTGGCCTGCATCGATGGCCATTCAGCTGCAGCCAAAATCGCATTAAAACTAACGCATGGTCCGATTCGACGTACGTGGTCCAGTATGATCTACAGTTCTGGACTGAACCGCGCCAACCGTGGCTAACTGCGATATGGTCAGTCTGGTTCAAAGTACCTGTCGAGCTAGAGCGCCATGTTGCAGTGCGACCCGAACTGTATCGGAAATTCGTACTACATAGGAATAGGTTATTGTCTTCACAGAATTGGAGAAGTCTTTCCTCGTTCTCTGTTCGCTGTGCAGCAAGGCGCATCGCCCACCTAAACAGGACTCCGATTTACTCAGTTTTCCAACCTGTGCATTAAAGTCACCTGCTGCCAATACAATTTCAGAGTGTTTGCTCTTCCGAGCAAGAGTAACGAGGTTATCGTAAAACTCGTCTTTTTTCATGTCAGTGCTGCAGTCTGTGGGAGCGTATGCCGAGATAACAAATGAACTACGCTTAACACTATTATCCTTTCGGACGTCGACTGATCCCTGCAGTCTCATGGCACACAAGCGACTGTTGACTGGGATCCAGTCTAGAAGGGCTGCTTCAGCCTTCTCACTCAAGATTATTCCTACACCACCACGTCGATCCACAGCTTGAGCTGCTTCGTCTCCTGAAGTGCGAAGAAAATATCTTGACGAGACGTTCGGCGCAGTTAGTTGAATTACTCCACCCGAATCCTGAATTCTTGTTTCACTCACACAGCAGACATCAATCGAACGTGAGTCAGTTCACTGTCAGAGCCAAACAGGCCTGTTGGCCAGCCTGCATTAAAGTGCGCACATTGAAGGAACCCAGATTCAGAGGCTGACGAGGCTTGAGAAAATGTGAGCTAACAGACTGAAAACCACCTACTACAGTACGTGACAATAAACCGTTGGGAGTATCGGGCGTGTTATCAATGGAGATACTATGGGTAGGCAGAAGGGGCAAACAGATTGGGTTGGAGACAGAAGAGATGTGTTGGATAAAAGAGAGGGAACTCTGAGCAGTAGCATACTTATCACTACCCACCCCACTTGCGCTCGATGCAATGGGCAGCGCGGTCCTGATTTTCCAGCGCGACGACCGATGCGGTATGGAATTATTTGTAGGCGTGTAACTCATGGGGAATAATGGAAGGTACTGCTAGGGAGTCCAGCCGCTAAGCAGAAGATCGATTAGGGTTCTCAACCAAAGCTTTTGCTTCTAACAAGAACCTGACAGCACGGTAGCGGGGTATAACTGAGTGGAAGCCCATCTGCTTGGATCAATTAGTCTTCCACTCGTTTTTCCGACTGAGCTGCTAACTCAGATCAACCCCCAACTTGGAGGACCAGGAGACTACTTCATCAGGCCTCTACCCATTGAACTTCCAGGCATGATTGGATCTTCGGCTTCAGATAAGCCATCCTGTATAGCTCGTTGGATCATGGAGGCACGCAAGCCGTCACACCACGTCAAGGTGTAGTCTCGTTGTGCTGCGCTGTGACAAGCCATCACAGATCAAACGCGGTGACTTGGCTAATCAGTGCACAATATTTTAGTTGCTAGTCTCGTCCGTTTGAGTCTTAAAGCCCCTAGTTCAAAGGTGGCTGTAAATTAAAGCAGATATCAGTTTTTGCAAAAAATGAGCTGGCGAGTGTTATGCAGATAGTGAAAACGTGTTTTTGAAGGAGTTCAAATCACAAATGTCAATACGTTTCACTGAATATCCGACCCCAAAGACTGGGTAAAAAAGGGAAAGAACGATGCACATCTGACTTGGCTAATCCTTCTTAAAAGAGATAGAATATGGTCCCGTATCAGCCAATTAAGTAGGAAGCGCTATCGGCATTTAAAATATGACAAAACGTCCGCCGCTGAACATCAAACTTGAGGAATGCTTTAGAGATACCGACGGTTAGATATAAATGACTGGAGAACAGCCTGTCTGGAAAAATGAAATATTTTGCAACCGTAAAGTGCAGCACTGTAAACCGTATTACTAACTCTATGAACGGAAATTCCTTGCATCTCGAAAATATCTCGAAATGATTCATGCCGTAGTGTACAACTTGTTTTGCTTTGGGTTGTTCAATACCTCTTCTCATTACCTTTTAAACACAATTTGGTCTTAAATGAGTTTTAGAGGGCGCATATTTTGCAAAGATTTGAATAGTCAGTGTGCCATCAAAATCGTGGCGACGGATAAGAACAATGGGCAGAGAAAGAGAAAGAAAAAGAAACAATGTGTAGAGTTCACAACGTGTGCTACTTTTTTTATTCCCCATTTTCACATCATCAGCTATCAATCGGGATTCATTTTTATGGGATAACATTGCATTTTAAATCACTTCGCATTTTTCACAAACTGTTCAAAATAGTGCATTGATTCACTCTGCGTTGTTTAGAAACAGTATTCTTTGTCCACTGGTTCAACTGAGTTGCCTAATGTTCATCTGAATGTTTAAATAAGCCTTACAGATGAACAAAGCCATCACCAAGTCATTATCATTGCAGTAGGGACCTATTTGTGTGAGCTATCTCAAATAAAAATGCACTGGCCGTTTTCTTATATTTGTCTCGTTTTAAAAGACATTACTCCTTTGTAAGATTAGTCGAGTCCGAAGCATTGCACAGCCTTGACTAGGATCAGCGTAAGGTACAGTATTTACGTTATTTTCAATCGGTTTCACAGGTTCATTACCACCTTTTGCCTCAGAGCCAACTTTCGTTGTTTATAAATAAAAGTGAATCAATTTTGTGGGAAAACTGCCACCAGTGTGACAGAAATTGTCAAGCCCTAAAGCATAGTCTATTCTTAAGTGTTCATTATCATTTAACGCAAATGGTCCTAACACTAAGAATCAAACAGTCATACAATCATAGTTGCAAATCGTTCAAAAAAACCATTGCGTATAAAAGACCGAACTTTTCGCTCAAATGTGACCTGTCTGACGGCCACCAATAAGATACTGTTGTTTGACGAATAAACAATTGGCTTTCGCTTAAATCCGGTGGCACGTGGTAACTACGATGAAACAGAGACTCAGTGGCAGTCGGATCAACTGAAGACATCCATTATAAGCGATTTCTTCAGTAGTCCTGTATTGCAAGCACTGATCTTTCTCATTAAACAGACCATCGCTGTCAAAATTACCGGGATTCCATTTTACCCGGTTACAATGAACTCTAACATTTAACCATGTTTTAATCTGCTCCTGTGATTCACTTAACTTTTTCTATGACAAAACAATTGTAGAACGTTTCGAGATGCAACCAATCTGAAACTGACTAGGGGTAGCGGCAGGAGGACTTTAACTCGATAATATATTTATCAAACACCTTCTAACCCAGTACATGTATTTACCAACTAGCTAAATTTGTAATGTATTGTTTTGTATAGACTTTTGCATACAAGAAATTATATCGCATCTCAGCCAAAAGTGTGAGAGTAAAATAAAATAGGAAGAAAAAAATAAACAAAATAAAAACACACTCATCGCCTTGTAAAAAAAATGCAAAAGAAGTCATCCAGGAATAATCATAACACATTATAACAGGTTGCTCAGGAATTCGGCTGAAAACCGGTCAAGGTTTGTCAAAGTTCGTGCTAAATATGGGACAATGAATTTCCTATAATTTTTTCTGGACGGTATGGAACGAAAGGCGGATCGTGTTGAAATATGAGAGCGACGCTTTGATGGATCGTTGTGCAAAGTTTGCGTGTGATCAGAACGAGTTTTGTGAGCGAAATTCTCCCATGCTGATTGGTGTTGATCAAATAGATTTAGGGACAGTTCAGTTATTGGTACGAAAAACACGTGGCTAGTAATTGCTAGCCCCCGGCAAATAAATTTAAAGCTTTTTATAAGTAAGTAAGTAAGGAAAAATAACGGGAGAACAGCAAAGAAGGGTTGAAAAAACTTTGGCATACAAATCGGGAGATGGTGCTTTGCTTTACATTGTATTACTGAAGCTTCTCGATTTGAAATGACAACCGTCGGAGAGGTTTTACACAGGTATTGTCTATCGTATTGAGGTTTCCATCAGTCAACTACCAACGTTAGACGCTTCCGGAAACATTGCTGGTGCAGTGTCCATGCTGATCCCGAACAAATGTACTTCTGGACACTTTGAGACAGAAACCTTCAATTTGTCCAGAATATGAAATCCAAGCAACAGTATTTTGATTCAGCCTACGCGTTTTTTCAACTTTCATTTTACTTCTTATGGGTATGTCTGCTTAACCTTTTATTGTCGTCGTGGATATGGTAAGGGGCACCAAATGAGTAGTTAGCCAAGAATAAGATAGTCTTAATATCAGTTGATACCTGGGCGCGGAGAAACTGCAACAGTGGCTACAAGTTGGTCGACTTTCGCCCAATCAAAGGCATGCGTGCAAAATATTATAACAGCAACGATAGCATTTCGATTTGGTGAATGATGTTTTCTATCAAACAGGAGCACGATTGTTTGCTTTCTTTCGAGACACCCATAGTACGACAGTGAAAAACGAGATTGCAGTCCTCGACTCTGCTTAAAGAGCTTAAAAAATCACTTCGTGGCGTGCTTCGACCAAAATACGTATAAACAGAAATGTCCGCCACTTGCTGAAAAGAGCTAGCGAATACCCAATTTTTTCCTACTACTTTAAATTTCTTGACCAGAGGCTTGTGATAGACATTATCAACAGGAGATTTCACTTCGGTCTGGAAAGCCAGCTAACATTTTGAGTTGTGAAGAGTGATCAATGTTAAGCCGGGAAATCACAAAGCTTAGCAAAACATGACTATGAGTCATAAACGTCCTTCAAACGGCACAGATATGATCAATGGAACCAAATCAAACGGATGATCCACTTGACAGAAGATTCAGAATGCCATTTCAGATACTACGCCAATCAAGGACACGGAATCAAAACTTGCTGCGTACAATGGAGCAAAAACTGCAATATTCGAAACATAAAAAAGGAAAAAAGATACGGCGACATCTGCATCATAATCATTCTGCACAATCACTGACCCTTCAAGAAGGCGCTCTCCTTTTGGTTGCTGCATCAAGGCACCATCCAGTCAAAGAGAAAAAAAAGAACGGGCAAAAGATGAAGACCGACATTGAAATAATAAGTCGAATGACTACACAGAAGAAGAATGGCTTTTAATGCAAGAACACTAATGACTGCGGAACTGAGCCATACCTGCTATTGTCCCCAACCATCGTTTGAGGGGATCTCATGGACCCCAACCTGGTAGTCTAACTGCACCTAATTTTGCCCGTGTCATCGACTGACCACCTCGAACCATCTTTCGTCTATTATCTGCATTCCACATCACCATGCAACGAAGCAGCCGCTTCGTGTGTATACATTAAACATGTCCCAATCACTTTAGCCCATTCAAATTCAGTATCTTACGCCTAACTTCTGAGTTACTCACAATATTCCCCCACCGTATTCTATACGTACTACGGAGATAACGGTGTTCAAACACAAAGTCTTCATACATCTGCTCTCAGCGGACATGTTTCGGAGCCATAGGGTAATAGTGACCTCACTGCTGTCGTACATACTCGACCTTCGATTGACAACCGGAGGTCACACCGACGCCACGTGTACTTCAAGTTAGCAAAAACCAATCGGGCCTTTGTGTGTGGAAAGACACTTCATCTGATATATGACCCAAGTAACTAAATCTGTTCACCCCATCCAGTTGCTCACCTGCAAGAGCGAGCTTCGGCTTTGAGCCAATCCACCACTGTAACAGCATTTTACACTCCGCAGACGCAAAACGCATGCCAAGCATACCTACACCATCGTCCAAACGGTCGAAAAAATGGCAATTCCCCTGGATCTTCATTCAGTAGCACAACATGGTCCGCATATTCCGTGTTAGACGGTTTCTTGCCAGAGCAAATATCTTTGTTACCATTTTCACATGATAATAAGGCTATCTCCACAATCATCTCAATGACAAAATTAAAGAGGTTGAAAGGTGGTAACACTGACGGACACCACTTCTCGTGGTGCACTGAAGTGAAACACCGCCGGAAGCATGAAGTCAGCTTCAGTTATTCGCATGTAAATGTTGAATAAGTGAAGTGAATTTCTCCGCAGCGCCCTTCAATAGGAGACAGTGCCAAGGAACTGCACCATCGATTGAGTCGAAAGCCAAAGGAATTGTGAGTTCATGGAATATGTGCCTATGTTCTAAGCTCTGTCGCAACGTAAAAATTTGGTCAGCAGAACCCCGATCTGGATGAAATCCGGCTTGGTTCTCAAGCACACGGTTTTGCGAGTACTATGTAACCCGTGATCGATAACGTCCGCGAGAAATTTGGTTGCAGCGCTTGCCAGACGAGTTCTTTTGCTGTTTGCACGTGGGGATCTAGCACCTACCTGTAAGTCTGTGCAATCTCAGATTCATACCAGCCCATAGAAACCTCTGTTCTTCTCCAGATTGATGTCAACACTTCGACTTCGTACTTGAAGAAGGATGTTGACGGTCCCTCTGGTACAGCTGCTTTGGGAGTTTTTACGAAATTACATCTGCCTGATCATCTCCGTTGCAGATGGATGAGTGGTACCCACTTGCATTGGTCCACTTGGATGCACAAGAATAAATCCCATTTTTGCAATGAGCCAACTAAACTGCTTCATACAGTGTTCTTCCCAAGCGCTCCTAAGAACGAATCAGTTACGTCCGATTCTTTAATCATTTCGCTTACACCTGGCTTCTGTGGACTAACATTACGACTTGGTCGGTAAGGGTCGTGACTATTTCCGATAGCTGTAGCCTTTTTCATTTCCTTGCATTACCCTATCTATCACTGCTTGCTGTCATTTCTGAGGTTCTTGGTTAGCTTATCCCTCATGGATTTACGTATCTTATCATGCGGGGCATCCGGGGGAACGGATCTGTCAGCTTACAACAGAGCAACTGAAGTCGAGGATTCCCATGGTTATTTTAGGTTTACACTGGACGGAGTCCTTCGCAAAAGTTTTTCGTGAGTGCAGGGCTCCCAGTATTCGGTCGGATCCTAGACAGTTTGTTGAGACGACAACCGCAGTAAAAGCTCCAACTAGAATTGAAGTCGCTCACTGTCATATAAAATCCATTGTCCAGGATGCCTGGTGTTTACGCTGGGCCTAGGAGCAAACAAAAGCAAGCTCGGATTAAATCATGGTCTGAGCCTATAGGTGGGCCAGAATGATCAACAGTCCTCGATTGGTCCACGCCACCGGTGATCGATGGGGTGTGATCAATTTGAGTCAAACGCTGTGGAGGCTCAGGAAGGCTCCAGGTAGGACGATGTCGCTTTTCATAACAAAAATTGTTGTTCGCCAGCAGCAGCCTGCCGCCGGACCAAACTTGAACGAGACGATCGGCTGGCAAAGAAAATCACCGATGGGTGGTAAACTTTGCCTGGCGAAACGTTAGGGGAAAGAAGTGGAGTATTCAGGACAAGCGGTTAAGACCATTTTGTCAGATCGAACAATTAAAACAGTATTTAGCTGGTAACGCGAGCTAGGCTCACTACTTTGCCTTCAAAAACTGTGAATTCTTGGGAGACGTTACCTGGCCTGAAACAGAAGTGGAGGTAAACGCAAGTCGCCGTAGGCCGGCTTATTACTACACCTAACCTAGTGAGACCTGATTTGAATCTACGCTACGCGAAGTTTCAGGGTCACATTTGCCGGTCCCTCCCTTTCCATGCAATGGGCTGTAGTGGCTATGGGGTAACCCCTTCAACTTCACTTAGGACTCAGGAATGTCATGAAGAAATCAAGTATTCGGAAGTTAAGCTTGAAAACTCGGTGGATAGCGTCGAAATTCCTTTAGTTATTTTTAAAGTGAGTGGAAGTTCAACTATAAAATTACTTGGAACCTTGCTCTCTGACATTTGTCACGAGGGTATTCCATTATTATAAGGAGAGGGTGCTTCGAAGTTGGAGAAGCCATGTGGTCAACAGATGATGTGCTAGCGGGAATGAGAAATGTACAGTGAACAAATAAAGCACGTGGCTTATGCCTTCCTGGTTAGAGTACAAAATATCTCTGAAGCAGCTAATATATGGTCAAATAAGGATATAGAACCAAACCGTGTACATTGGGGATCGTATTGCCACTTAATGCCGACTCAGTATTCCGGGTGTTGGTCGCCGCGGTGTTTTCTTCTTACCCCTGTACATCTCCCCGTCCACCTTCTTCAGTCTTATTATAGCAAAGTGCTTCACGGTTACAAGGACAACAATCATCAAAAATAACACTGCTGCTTGACACTGTGTGACGACGAGGATGTTGACGCAACAGAAAACATTCAAAATCCTTGAAAGAAATGTAATTTTACCAACATCTAGCCTATCATGATCTTTATATGTTAAAGTGACATTTTGCAGAGTTGGAAAATTCTCATAGTTTCCCATTCGTGTGTGATATCTTCAAATTTCTGGCACCGAAATTTCCAAATTTACAGTTGCATGCGTCTTCTTTCTATTTCTTCATTCATCCTTCTACATTTTTCCATGAATCCGTTGGCGTGAGATATGTAATCAGGTAAATATATATATATATATATATATGCTTGTTCTGCCTTAGTAACTATATTGCTTTCCGGTTATTTTGCTTAGCGTGTTAAATAATGATGTTTGATAACTAACCTGGTCCCTAAAACACGTCTCTGACTGGATTGATATACTGGCAGATTCCCATGACGTTGTGGTATCTGGGGTTGGCATTTAGGTTGCGGCTTAGTTCAGCTGCCATAGCCTGACAACTTGGCCAAAACTAATTTCCAAACCAATGCATAAATTGCGTCGTTTGTGAAAGTTCCGTTTCCGAAATACTTAGAATCCCATCATCCTCCGAAAAGTAAAGCTAGATAAGCTGTGGTTACCTTTTTACCTTTGTTAAAAATCTAAATTTCAATGTACAACTCGGACTCCTAAGCCATTCACCCACATGTCTCAATTTGCTATTGCGTATGAACGAACCAGTAGAGACATAAGTGTCACTGTCCAACTTTACCGATTTTCAATTGTGCTTTTGAGAGTATCCTTACATACAGCCGAAATCAAAATAACCTGAATAAAAAATTTTCCTTCTACAAGGTTATTTACTAAAAGAGTATTACTCCATCCCATGAATTTTACACGCCATCGCTGATTAAGTACGATGACAATCTTCCCAAAAGATCACACATTCCCGTTACCGATTGCTAACGTCTTACAATTTGCACACTTATCACTATTAACGATCAACGGCAACACAAAGAAGAATATGTGACAAACAACCCCTGTGGCTCTCTGTGATAACTTTTTGTTTATCCCGTAGCTACTAGGGTGCAATACATGGGGAGGAAGGGATTGGCAACCTTGGCCCTGAAACTCAAAGTGTCGCAGAACTATATTCTCTTCCAGCATAAGCAATTAAATGAGTCAACTTGATCATTGGTTGTGCCAACCGGTAAAACAATTTTTTACTCGCAGAATTAACTATATTGTATGACTGCAATCTCGGTATTCGGGTGAGTCAAATTGTAGTCCGCGAAAGCGCAGCGGCAATTCGGCTAGCTGTTCCATCGTTAAACATAAACAGCTTATTGAATGCACAATCAGTTTCAAGTACCAAACCGCCAAATGAGTACAACATTGAACATATCAAAAACTGGAAAATAATTTCACGTGGTCATAATTACAGCGCAATGAAATAAAAATGAGTCTCATTAGCGCCCTCGCAGATATACGGAGGAGGCCCGAATCGCCGGGATGTTTCGGTGAATAAAAACTCGAAATCAGCACAAGTGTCCTCTAGTACGAATCACCTGGATACTCTTCAAACGAATACTGAAGCATTCCATCTTCAGAGGCAACGTGGTGGTACGTGATGGAGGATGAACGAAATTAGAAAATCTGCAGAAGACAAATGACTGGGCCATTAAATGGGATATGCCACCAAACGAGAGTAAATGTCGTCTGTCCATCAAAGCCTCGGGGTGGTTGAATGTCGAGTGCGAGACATTTTTAATTGGTGCTACTCATGTTACTAAAGATATCGAAAGATACCTGCGGAAGCAGTATAAGAGCGGTAATAACGGTCGGACAGAACTTCTTAAGACAAGATTCTCTATTTCATATAGGAAACCACAAGTTCTTATTACCTTTCCATAAAGCAATGGTTAGAGCTCATCTGGAATGCAACGAAGACTTGGTCAGCATTCCTTCTGAGATGATTTATTTAGGACAAGCTGAGCGGTTAGTGCCGAGAACACTGAAGGGACAAATAAGGATTTATTAAATTAGAGGGTGATATGGAACTTTTCTCGTTAGAAACAAGATTAATGGTAAATGCCAATAAAGCGTAAGGCATTAGAGGGCCCGACTGGACTGAATGTAGATTAAACAACCGTAATCTTTACTGAGGATAAAACAAGAAGTAAAGGCATAAAAATCAAAAAGTTGCGATGTGTGCTGGAATTGCGTGCCAACTTCTTCAATAACATTGCGGTTATCAGGAATAGCAATTTAGGCAGATGTAGATGTGCGGAATGTAAGGCGCCTCAAAACAATGAGACAAAAAGCGGCCGGGTGTTCTCCGAAGCTTCGTGTTGATAGCCGGGCAGAGAAAAAGTTAGTGCCATCGATTCGCCATGGTATCTGCTTTACTTCAGGGGCGTTGTGATGCTACTTTGACTATCACAGGACCCTCACACAGTTGTAACACCTCTCCTCAGTGTAAGGGCAAGACAAGCATATTAACAATCATCTTTTAGAAAAACCTGGGTCGCCGGAACATTCAAATAGTATTGGGAAGATAATAATGCAAGTATCTCAAAATGCCATTGAACTGAATTGAATTGAATTGAAATGAAGTAAACTGAGCTGAACCGAACTAAACTTAACTAAACTGAATTGAACTGGACTAGAGAACAAAAGGGGTACACTGGAACCGGCTCAACTGAATCGAGGACAGCCAACATATCTGGTGACGATAATCGGTTTTGCAATTGCGTCTATCTAGTAATCCGGGCAAGCGGAATGGAATGCCTACGATTCACAGTCACCCGGAGCCGTGTGAACACAATCTGGCCCAAAAATATAGGTAAAATTGGATGGTCATCATATTATTACTCAAGTAGGTGCATGATGAATTGTTCATATAAGGACATCAAAAGGTGAATGCTGCGATTGAAAACCAAATGGCCTTTATTGCAAACAAATTTCCTGTAAATCTCCGGAGGTTATTATCTCCGAAATTTCTTATTACGACATAAACTGACTGTATAAGTTTTACGAAATTCCACTACTGATCGACGAAATTTTCTGGAAAAATTTTAGACACTGTGAACAAAAGAGTCTTCTAAGCGCAACTTAACGATATAACTTTCACCTCACCATAAAAGGGTCAATCAGACGATCGTCGCCTTTTCCTTACCTGTTTAAATATGGCCCAGATAAGTACATGCATAAGGGGGCGATTGAAACGGCTTCAATGCCGCAATTTTTTTCGGTTCGTGATAAATCAAACTCACAGTGCGCAATCTTTATATGGCAAAAACCTACAACTATGAAAAAGGAAAAAGTGCCGTACGAGGCGTCGCCACGATCGAAAATGACAGCACACACGACCTTGGGGGCATTCATAACGCGGTCGCAGAAGCGACCTTGAAAGAGGCTTCAGTTCAGTTCAGTTCCACTTCCATTTCCAGTTCCGGTTAGATTATAGAACTATGTGGCGAGATGCCTGATCTTCCAGGTTCTTGCACCGAGGGCTTCTTGGATCGGACGACACTTTCACAAGCGGAGGGTGAAAAACCCACTTCAGTTCCTGCAAGGGAGAAAACAATTAATGAGGTGCTTTCTTCTCAACCATCTCCTCAACCTCACAAATCACGCATTGTCCTCTCCAAACACAGTTAGCCATACATTGTCCCGTCTCCCTTTGAATTCGCTCGCTGACCCCACCTCGACCACATTTTTCGGCAACTTATTCCATCCATTCACCTATCGTACGATAAAGGATTTGCTTCTCAACCCGGTGGTTACGTGTTCACGCACAACCGTTTTCCTGCTACCTCCAAGTGTCATTCCCCCTTATCTGAAATAGAACTCCACGGTGACCTCGTATCTTGGCCAGACCCTTAACGATCTTGAAGGCCCGTTTTAAATCACCTCTTTCCCTACGTCTTTTCAGGAGGCAGGAGCCAAGCGCCCTCAGCCTCTGCTCATATCACATGTGAATCAAGTGCACAAACCACCATGTAAAAGCACACTGAACCTGTTCCAGCATTTTTTTTATTTCTTACCAAAAAAGATCTCTATGCCTGCAGTCAATATTTCAAGTGCGTACTGACAAATACCATGAACAGTGGCAGAAGATCGTTGGTCTTCCTAGATCCTACGGTCATGCTTAGCTGGGCACACCATCCATTCATAACCACTTTCTGACATCGCAGACTAGGTTTGAAGTACGCACTCATCACCATCCCCATGTCCTTGCTTGCTGAGTATGCTCCATCGCCACCCGATGCCCTGATGGACCCTTATAGTGACGGGAATTTGCTTCTTCCTTCATGAGCCGTAGACATACTAGAATTCAACGGAAGATCCCAACTTGCGACCATTAACAAACCCTATCCAGATCCTTCTGGATAGCCTCATGGTCTGCTGTCTCTAATAGTCTGATGTCGTCAGCAAACATGAGATACGGATTTTCCAATCCACTAGCTATGTCGTTGTCGTACGTCTGGAAGAGCAGTGGCCCTAAGACAGACCCCTGAGGCACCCTGGTGCACAGTAATCCTCTGCCTGATAGGCACCCCTCGACTGTCGGCGCGAAAGATCTACACTTCAGACATTGTGCTATCCAGTTATTTGCCCTGGCGTTTACTCCAATGCTTTCACTTTATGGTCAAGAAGCCTGCGGTTCACAAAGTCAAAGGCTTTCTGAAATTCCAGATAACAATTCTGCACATTCGCCTTGTCAATCGTACCTATTGCCCCGTCCAGGAAGTTGGTCAGACGGGTGCGTCTGAGCCAGAAGCCGTGTTGCCCAAAGATCATTAAATTTTGTGTTCCGGGTGATTGCTTTTCCTAAAGCAAAGGTGACCTTTATTAGCCTTCAGCATGGTGGATGTCAGGCTTGCCAGTCTATAGCTGCCACAATCGTCTCTATTCGCATCTTTAGGCACCGGTATGACTGTCGACATCAACCGATCCGCAGGGAGCTGTCAGTCGTCCGGCGGTGAATCAGAGAGCTGGACGAAAGGTTCCACTAGGACCTCCGCCAGCGGCTTTACAATGGCCGGGTGGATCCCATCAGGCCCTGCCACTTTCGACGCGTCCATTATTTAGGCTGTCCTACAAATCCCCCCTGCTGGAGTCTCCGTCCGGCATCTCCACCATAAATGTGGCGGAACTTAGTGTTTGTCCCTGCCTCCCTTGATCCCGCATGTATGCCACCTGAAAAAGTTCCAACGGACGGTCGGCTTTCTCCTGACTGCCGGCCGATCGAGTTCCCTGCGTGTTTTCACTCCACCTACCGCCTTTCGTAAAGCAGCCTAAGACTGCACGTGATTGTAATAGGCTTTGAGGTTCCTTTTAGCGGCCCCACCGATCCGCTCCTCGCAGGAATTTTGGCACCGTCGTAGGATGCTTGACATTCTCTCGCTCTTCCATGTACTTCAGGTAATTTCGGTAACCCTGTGTCCCTTTACCTCATGAAAGCCCTGTTTTCGTTTCCTGGCTCTCGCGATCCTACTCCTCCACCATGGTGGTAGCTCCTTTCGCTTGATTCTCTGGAGGGGCACAACCAAATCTGTTATTGCTAACAGGTTGCCCTTATTTGCCTGTCCCTGGTGATCCACAAGGTTGCTACCCGTTCCCACTCAATACTTCCCACTGAGTCTGGAGACCAAAACCCACCAGTCTACTTTTATCCGTTCCTGAGAATATATTGCCATATTTAACGGGGGCTACCAGGTCCTGCGGGCTAAATCGCATGCGGATTACGACGTGGTCGCTCCTGCCCATTGGATCTTCTGACACAAGGCTCCTTGTATGGTTTGGCGTTCTTGTCAGCACCAAGTCAAGGGTTGGCAATACTAGCCCGAATGGCCACCGAGTTGCTTGAGTAACTTATTTGACCATTCCACTCTCGTGCACGAACTGCAGTTGATACCCAAAGGTACATTTCGCAGCCGTTGCGCAAACCTAGTCAATCCCAGAGGCATCGAAATCCTCCAGTATGAGAAGCTTGCCCGCAAATCCTTCAACCACACCGAGAGGTAGGAACAATTCCCCGTCTTCCACTCGCGTCGAACCCTGGCACCGGTACACACCCATAACTGAGATCCTCAAGCCACCAGTTGCGATGATGAATTCCAAGACCTGTACGTTTGGGTTATGAAGGTTGTGGCCCTCCTACCCCTCGTACCTTTAGCCACTAGCATCAAGGTCCCGCCTCCTATTCTTTCATCCGCTCCATCCATTCTAAAGAAGAAATAATCCCGAGCCATTAAATTGTTGTCACCTTCCCCCGGCCGCAACCCGGTCTCGGTGACAACTACAACCTCCATATCCAGAGTAGTGAATGTTAACTGCGGCCACTTATTACCCACACTTGCAGCATTTATGTATGTCACCGTTTTACCCCCCCGCCGTCCCTTGGGCCGCAGGACGGACGGGGGTTCATGCGCTCGGAACCTAATCCCGAGGGCCTTGCCCGTTTTTCCGCATGGTAACCGAGCTCCCACCCCAGCCCCATGCGTACATCTCAGTTATTTTGGTTCTTCTCGCGCATAAGGTTTACGGGTATCGGGTCAGTACCTAGTGGCGCAACGTGCGCACGCTTACTGCATTCACTTCCAGCCCTGCTGCTCGCAGAGACATTGATTTGCCCTTCCTCAGTCAACCTTTAGAATCTTAGTTTGCGGACCTGCTGCCGCGAAATATTGAATCGTGCCGAAATCTACTTTGCAAACATAGCCTTGATCTTGCTTTTGGCTTTAAATTCCGGGCCTATGGTAATCAGTGATTGTCTTTATTCTATCGGCTGAGGCCAAGACCAGGTCTCTGTGCCGTGGATCAACGTACTAAATAGGCGGTGGCCATGGGTCCAGTCATCCAGGGTCAGTTATTCCCTCCCATCCCCCTAGGCGACCTACCCGATTAATGGCAACAAGTTCCAGTAATTTCACCATTCGGAGCTGGTTTACTACATGGTTCCTTACCGCCTTTTCCATCTGCTCCCCCTCCTTCATAAAGGGCTCCGGGGTCCCATGGATGACGAAATTGCGATTCTTACCCAGTGAGATGTCGCTGGAATTGTGCACGCCATTGAGCTCCCGGCTCATCTGGTGCATGGTTTGCTCTATTTCTCCCAGCCTAGTGAATATTTTTGAGTAGCTCGTGGCCGGGTCAGTGACCTTTGCCACTTTTTGGGTTCCTATGTTTTTGCGCTTGCGCTCCTTCAGAACAGGACCCGTTTTCACCTCTTGTTCCACTCGCAGTTCTTTCTTCTCCCTCGCCTCTGTTCCCCTCCGGGAAAGTACTTTCGTTTTACCGCCATCCACGCGCACATTCTCCGAGGGTCTATGGCTCCCGACCCTGTCGGCTCGGTAGAGCTTGCGACCATAGCCTGTTCCTTTGTTTCCAACGATACAACCTCTACCGCCTTGCCTTGCGAATGGTCATCTTCACCTTCTGCGGCCTCTAGTGAACCATTGCGAACAGTGTCGCCAAGTTGGACGTTGCCCCTGTCATCTACCTCCGGCAATGTTTGCCGTTGGCATAACTGGGTGCTCTCCAGGATGGCATTTCTTATGAGCTTCTTGCAAGCTAGGCGAACCCAACCTAATTGTTATGTTCACAGTACGGCATGTAAATTTCCTTCCTCACGCCCTCATAAGCGCAGTGGAAACAATTACTACACGTGTTACACTGAGTCCTTGTTGCCACCCTAACTTTGAGGCAAGTAGGTCTCCCACACGTCGCGTCTTGTCCAGGGATGTGCACTGGTCTTCTGGCCCGTATCCCCTTCTGGCCGACATGACCATAGATTATGATTGCCCTGAATCAAGTAAAGAGGCAAAGATCCCCACTCCTAGCTCGATTCGAGAAGAATAGTCGTTCGGGAGCAAAAAATATTTGGCATAATACTTTGATGCATCCTTTATTTCCGATTGCCCACGCGCGACCCTGGATTCTCCATTCTTGGTCTTTCTGGCATGAGCCAGCAGGCCACGCCGTGGCGGAAGGTGCTTTTTACGTAACCCGGCTTCCACTGTCTCAGTACCCTCCCCAAGTACCATATTCAAATCCTTAACATCACCAGCGGAATATTATCATGTGTCTGGCCTAATCTTTTCAGGGAAGTTCATCAATATATGGAAGAGTTTCGAGCCTGATATCAATTCCTTTGAAACAACGCTTGGCATTTCCGCGAGAGCCGTCGTATACAAACCAGAGCTAAATTTATTCGTCCTTCCCTTGCAAAAACTGTTTTTTAAGTGTTGGCCCTCCCGTTGCTCCGAGATTTGCATTTTGTGGCTCGAAGGATTACGTTTGTTTGCGGCAAAGTATCTTCAAACGTTCACATTGCAGAATTCAAACTCGTGCCTTCTGTCTGTGTTTCGTCATCTCATCCAGGAAAATCAGGGGGGTTTCAAGGCAAAACGTTGCTTCTAAAAATCACCGCTGTGCTTCTGAGATATTACTGATTTTCACTAGTTGCTTTTTGTTGATCTGTCCAGGCACATACGCAGTTATGCGCAACGGTCTCTAGTTGTAGAGCACATGCTTCGATCCGCTCTTATACAGTTCCATTGCTATTTCAATTCCCCGTTCATTGGACACTTTCCCTCACGGAGGGAGGCATCAGAGCTGAGTGGCAGAAAATGCAGCAGTTCTTATGATGGACGATTGACCACCGGGTGTGCGCACCATGCCATTTAGCCTTAAACTTATCCAACGTCCTTAGGCCCGCCACAATTTGTTCCGCCGTCGGAAGGGTTTCCAGATTTCCCGGGATAAGGACAGTTTTAGCTGTGTCGAGGCTGACTTGGGCTACGTCCGACCAGAGGGCATTGCCCATTAAGGTTTCTGGTAAGACATTTTCGTTTTCGTATGCGGTTAGCTTCAGTCTTTCGTCTGGTGTAGTGCGGCAACATGTAATCTGATTTATTCCATAACTACACAAGCGTGTTTTGTGCTTCGAAGTTTGTTTTGGTATTTCCCGTCAGTTTACGAAGGGAAAATTTGTTTTGTTTTCGTTAGTTCTTTTACGCCCTGTTGCGCATTCGCCTACAGCTTTTGAAGTTCTGATGGCTCCGGTAATCTTTGTAATGTTGTCCACCTTCTCTTTCGAGTTCTTATTGCTGAACCAATTTTTGAATGCCTCTGCGGTGACTGGCGATTGCATTTATTGATCTTACGAGGACCAGTTCCTCTCCAGCGTGATTATTCTTCTCTTCAGGTTTGCCCAATTTTCGTCCATGTTTGGCTACTTATATTGATCTTTTTCAATTTCCAAGAGGCACCCTGTTAAGCCTTCCAGTTTCCGCTACACGTCGGCCCGGCTATGCCCTATTTTCCTTTGAACTACTGTTTTAGTCGAGTTCAGCGGAGGGCCAAATTGTGATCACGTCAGGCTAGAACTAACGTTATCCGCCTTCAACTTTTCGACCGCACATCAAGACAAACATCTTAGACACCTTTCTTTTAATTCTCTTTCTTGATCCTTGGGCCCCATGACTTCTCGTTTGCCATGAGTATACTGACCCCTGATTCCGAGCTAATCTATCTACTGGCAAGGCCTCTGTCCACGCTAAAGATTATTAGGTTTCGGCAGCTTTATCTATTCTGGGCAACTCTAGTTTAAATACTTTGAATCCAGTTTCGGTAATTTTTTGAGGAGCAACCTGAAGCTCGACGTTCATCCCTAGATTTATCAACCTGTTTGGTACGACTCGTGCGTGCCCATTTTTTTATCAAGTCACTGGGCCAGCTTGGGGCGGAAGAATGTACCGCCAGTGAATAAATGGAAAGACCACGAGGTGAGGCTTAGAATGCTCTACCTGCGAACATCGTCATATATCTGATCGGCTCTATTTGTTAACCGACGCCACCGGAGACCGTCCAGCTTTGCTGAACACGTCCGCAAAATATCGCCTGTTTGCTCATCTTCCGCGTTTTACCGTTGGGTATTACGGACTCAGAGCCGAGTGAACCCTCTCTCATTACAGAGCGGTCGACCGCCCCCCCGTACGTAGGATCTCTGCTTCAGGTTACCCTGCCCTCCCCTTCAGAGCAGCGAGCTCTGCGTTGAAACCTGGTTGAATTGGAATTCCCGTACACTTTCGTATTTCTTTTTCTTTTTGTATGAACTTTTGAGTTGTCTGGCCGAAGCCTTTAAGACCTGGGCTTTTGTCTTCAGGCCATTACGGCCTTGAGATTTTTATTCATGGAACCTTCTCAGTGGCGGATGATTTAGAAGGCTGGCTTGGCAATGCAACATCCCGGTCGCAAGTGCTCCATTTTGGTTTATGCCTATGATTTAGCTGGCAACACACAAATTTTTTCACAGCGCTCAACCACAAAAGGATTTAGCGGAATTAAACATTTGGAGCCGAAGACGGACACGGGTAAGACTTAAGCCCTAAATGTTTTCTGACTTTTAGCAATACTGCAATAAATTTTAGAGGTAAATGACGGAAGTTATCTAACCGGCACGTAGTATGGTGAATTCAGCAAAAACGTGCGACAAAACTTTAAAGCGCGGTCAAACGCACACCTCGGTTCCATTCAGCTTGCACAGGCCAAGTGACCGCAACGGTCCAATGAGCATCCAAATCGGCTTGTTGCCGGACAGCCTCATTGACGCACAGGGCTGTAGGATTTGAATTCATTTTTATTCTGAAAGATAAACCCGTTGGAGTAATCTCAAGCTTTTGCTGACATGCATTGCATGGCGTTCCCAAAAACGCCATCCGAAAAATGCTGGTGTTTCACTTTTAGCCTCCAGTTCCTCCCCAAACTCCCTTCGCAACATATGGGGTGCAGGGCCAAAAGGGTTGCTCTCTGGTGTCCCTGCTAGGCTTTCCGCAATCTTGAATAATTTTATTAAGTGCTTTCTGTTTCATCTGCTTTCCACTGAGTAGAATTCTTAGCCCTGAAGCATTTGCGGACCGCCCTTTTCTCGCTGTCGATCCACCATTCTCGTTGCCTAGGTCTGTGCCTCTGATCTACCATCCATATGCATGTAGTAATATGATGCCTAGAATTCTGCGCATAGGCTATGAGAGAAAGCATTAGAACGTTGTGGCAAGGGAGAAACACCTCTGAGTTTTTATGACTGCCGTAAGAAGTCTGCAATACTCCAGCCCTACGGGCTGCCAACGCACGCTGACCGGTCCCTTGAAAGCCGTGCTTAGAAATGACTCCAGAGTTGCTGATTTCTGATAAGAAACACAGCGGTTGATTCCCGAGTTGCCCGACGGTTTTGGCCGGCACATGAATCTGTTAGACTAAACAGTGAACCGCTTCTAACCGACCACGTTTTCATTGTTTCTAAACCCCGGTCTTTAGCACATCCTGCCGCCTTGTCATCACTTGCAAAGATAAAACAAAGGTAAGCCAGTTCCTGGTCCAATGCATCAAAAAATAACAGGACCTGACCTGGTCTAAGCACAATGCTTTGCGGTGCTTCGCCCTTGACACTGTCTGATCCGTCAAGGTAATGATTCGTTAAAGCTGCGGCTGTTAATAAATTCCTGCTGCCCAAGGGCCAAATTTTAAAGGATGCTCTTAGCTTATGCTGCGACAGGAAATAACTTGCATGGTCCAGAGGTTTATTAAATAAGAAATTTACTGTTATCTTGGCTACCTTTCCGATCGCCTTCAGGTAGTCAAGATTGTTTTCCCAGCCCTATGCTATTACCAGTGGGGCCATTCAGGGAAGCGTCCTCGGTCTTGTCCTATTCTGCTATACATTACTGGTATCTTTATTCTTCGTGGTGCACCATTCCTCTTTACCAATGATAACTGGATAGTCTACCCATCTAAGGCTGCTTCATTTAGCTCCGCTCATGCTGTCATCAATGAAGAGTCTCTTGATAACTGGTTTTCCCAGTGGCTTATGAAGTTCTGTGCTGACAGGGGTTCTCTAATAACAATTAGCGGTCATATTCCCCCGGGCTTCCTCTCCATAAACGCATGCTAGTTCCTATATCACACACAGTTAAGGACTCAGGGTCACAAAACCCCTTCCACAAGAAAACCCACCGCCAGACCGCTGTAACTGAGAGATCTGCTACGATGATATTGAGGGCATCTTGCACTCAAAACTGCAGAATTGTCACCTTGAAGCCCCATGCTAGGCCCCAACCCGCGTACTGCCCGATTATCTTCAGGCATAGATGTAAAGCCAATCGAATTGCAATCAAAAATGCGCAGTGGGCGTTAATTATAAATCCCCCAGATCCTTCATCTAGCCTAAAATGCAGGGCCAGACACGATCTGCTTGGAATTGAAACATTATGCCCTCGTCGAGTCAAATTAAACCTTGCATTTCCTTTCATTCTATGCCACAATAATGTTCACTATACTATTCTGCTTCATAGCACTCCATTTGAGGGCGCAAGAGAACCTACTATAATATCCTAATACGGCTAACACCGAAGAATGACCCTGGCTGCCCGCTAGGTAAATGGAGTAGTTGTAACCATTTTAAGGGGGACCTACCCCTGGCCCACCACTAGGCCTAACGCTTCCCAACTGGCAGACATGCAAATGCCACGGATAAGTTTTCCCGCTTTCCCATTCACTTCCAAGCTCCTCGGTACTACCCTGGTCACCCTACCACATAAGTTCTTTATTGTCAGCCAACCCTAGGTCGGACCATTTTAATGTGAAATATTATTCCTTGTGGAATCATTGACCCAAACAGCCTAACATCGCACTCAAAAACGAATTCCGAAGACTACTGACTGTTCGGACCATTATTCGTATATACAACCCTTATCCCTGAGAGACTTGGGCTTACAAAGTTTGGTTAGGATTGTAACAGTTACAAAGTCTCCGAAACCCGGATCTCAGCCAACAACACTAAATAACATTAAGGTCCGTGATAACATAAGGATGCTGGATTCTATGACAGCTATAACTGCGATTAACCCTCCTAATCTTTGCCATAATAATGTCCACTCTACGAAAAACGTCACGTACGGCGATGGTAGTCTGCCTTATCCACTTCGTAGTAGATATTACTCGTTAAGAATGCCCCTGACTCGACTATCGATCAGGGCTAAATTCTTCACAGTTACTTGCTGTAAGCTGTGGAACAAACTCCCTAGTTCCTTGCCGTCGTGTCCAACTTTAGCCCAGCTTAATGTCTAGCTGGCAAAGTTTCTGGATGTCCGGTTCTTAATTAACCTGACACGAGCTAACATCGGACTAGACGAGGCTTACGAACATGGTTTAGAATTCTAATCCATGGCGAAGTCTTTGTTGAGGCCATCATCTGGGATTCAGCTTCAAGTTTTGTTTTCTCACTTTCTCGCACGTCCACGTCAATGAAATCTCTCACCTCCCTTGTGGAGATGCATCCTCTTTACCAGCGGATTGAGCAACTAACTCTCAAAATTCTCCCAAGGTGGGCGGACGAAATTGTCAACGTACTTATCGATGGATCCGTGCTCTCATCAAATCCTGTGGTTTTAAACACCAGCTTGTGTACTTCTCGCTCTTCACGTCATCTTATCCTCTTTAGGTGCTTGGCAGAGCTAAATAGGTCGCTCTTGGTAGCAACTAACATTCAACTACGCCTAACGCTGCTACCATAGCTCAATTCTAGTTATCACATTTTACGGAATAGATGCACTACGGTGTAGGTATGTTGTCGCGATCCAATAATCACCATAACCCCAAGCTGGCACCCAAGCCAGGCTACTTTCCTCTTGCCATTCAGATCTCGCATCCTTAGCAGACTCGCTGTTATCGGTTCCGTCCTCATAATGGCGATTCTAAATCTTCTACCCTATCATTCCTCTTAGGAACCTGTTAGCTAGAACTGGCGCTCGAGTTCTTGCCCGGTCAACGGTAACTACGCAGATTATCGTACTGGATATCTCAAATCGCACCTTTGCAACTGGATAAAACCGCGATAGCTGCTGTCTCCGGAACGGCTTGCGCACCTCATATTCGCCACCCGTACTGCTTATTAAGATCAAAAGATGCGACAACGTAAATGACAGCATAGAGGACATTCTTGGATAGCGTATTTGAGGAATGTTCATACACATAATCTCTCTTATCTTATGCGCTTCTCGGTGCAGCTTACCGCCATCTGTATGTAAACATAATTACTATCCTTGGAGTTCCATATCCGAAGCTTCACAAATTTCCTCCAGATAGTTTGAGACAATATTTTTCCGCTCTCAGAATTTTCCCTGGCCATTTGTTGTCAACTACGTGTGTCACGCAATTCGCCTGAAGTTCCGCCTGGTTTTCATAATTTCCATCCAATTACCGCATTACCACTGCTTGTCGTCTCTTCAGCTTAACGTTTTCGTCCATTACGTAACGCTCCCGACGTTTGGTGTCTCTGGCCATATATCAATATCCACCGTTGGGCTCCGTCCATGTTGTGCGCCAGTGTTGAGCACATTTAGTGCACTTAAACACGAAACGACTCGCAGTCCGCTGCTTGCAAACAGTCCTGGAAAACTCTTTTTCGGTCTTGAAAATTGAGTTTTCTACTTTTTTGCTTTTCACTGGAAAACTTTTACTCCCCCTATTACTTTTCACTATCTCATTTCACCCTCTAGTGAACTTCTGCAATAACTCAATATTTCCCCCATCAGCTTATCCCGTCTGATTTCTATCATCTGCATTTCCTGTGCATCATCCTTGTGAAAATTTGATCTTGCCTTGCGCGTGCCTCTCGCAAGTCGAGAAATATACAATGTTGTTATTATTATTATTATTATGTCGGTCTTCTCACTCCGGATTCCTTTCCCCATAGATCTTTCTACCCCTAATTTACTATGCAAACATAAGGGATCCTGTCATTATACTGGGTATTACCTGAACTAGTTTCTCTCTTCGCAGACATTTCATCAGAGAACACACTCGACGTTCCCTTTACTCTCCCTACCTACTCGTCTCGCCTCCCAGTAATCTGCCAACGCGAACCAGGTAGACTCCTTTCCCTTAAGCACCCGACCTATTTTCATTTATAAAATAGGAGAATCTGTCCACGTCACATAGACAATGTGGTTCAACTATGCAACGCACAAGTCCGCATTAGTATGCTTCAAGCAGCACTGGTTAATGAAAGTAAGATGCTGTGTTGACGATGACGGAGCCTTAAGTATAGGTCTGTGTTTTACGGCATAAACCAACATCCTCCGTATGCTTGCTTATTCCCACTTTTATTCCATTAGTCCGTGCGATAACCCAAATTACTGCGACAGGTTGGCTTCAGCAACTCCGAACGTGGGGAAAACAGAACCACCCCCAGCATTTGCGAAAAAACATAATGCCTAAAAAGAAGGTCAGGCGGAGAAACTATTAAAAGTACCTTTGTGGGCTCAACCTTTCCTGTGTTGGAAAAAGAAAAGCTTCTGCCGGCCCAGATCCAGCCCAGTAACCAAAGCACACTCTGGCTGCGAAATAATGGGCCACCCACAACGAATATGTATGCCGTCAGCCCAAACCTGACCCTGCGAAAGGGGAAACCTCACACTGCCCATTTTCGGTGAACAGGCGTTTGACTAATACGTTGGACGGTCTGGGAAAGTAGCACATCCGATTGCCCACTTATGCTTCACCGCCGACTCTTTTCAACATGCCCCTGCCCCCCCCAAACCGCACGCCTGGTACGTAATCTGACGTCTAGAACTAATCATGATAAGATATAACTGATTTCCTGTAACATGTTAACCAGGCCCGCAGACCAGGCGAGTTCCACAAACAGAACAAAAAGTGATTCTATTCCCGTACTATTGTTGTAGCCATCCCATCAGGCCACTCTAATCTGCATCTGCGCGGATGTCAGAAGATGAATGAGGGACGCGGTACAAATAAGGAACTTGAAGCCTAGGACTGACTGTGCCATACACCCTGTAGAGAACAAGCAGACGGTGTTTGTCGCACACGTCCCGTCAACGGAAACCTACCCCCTGCGTATTTCAAGACAGTCTTCAGGACGGTAATCTTTGTAAGAAACTTACTATCATCGCTGTTTATATTTTTTGTTTAATCACCTTGACACCAGCTGCAACAAATTCCTGACTGCCATCTCTCTCCGGCTCTTCTCCAGGCTCGCCGATGACCACAGATGCAACGCAAGCTCTCGCTGAAAGCTCCACTCCATCCGATGCGCAGGTTACCTATTCTTTTTGGGAAGCTACTATCCGGATATGACGCTCTAGTACCCGGTTGCGCAACCGTATTGACAAACAAAGTCACGTGCCTCACCTCAGATGAACCATTACGATTGACCAAAACAGTTACTAACACTACTGAAATGCCGCGCGATCCCCAAACTTCCAAACCCCTACCACGGCAGAACACCATAATCTCCGATACTGAACAAGGACAACACACAGGTCATTCGTGGCAAGTGTATTTGAGGATTGACTATAAATCTTGCACCTGCTGGTTTTGTTCCCGTCAGACACCACAATCCACCCCCGGCCGCATAAGTCCAGCGGCCATTTTTGTAAGTTCCATTGTCTCTCTGTCTACAATTCTTCATATATTTTTGCCCCTTAAATTGTTTGACGCAAACTTGAAGGTTTCCCGCTGTTTCACCTTCAGCATTATTTTGACTCTAAACATTCTTCATCCACCGTATATTATATCCAGCGTGACTTTGAATCTTCTTCATCCCCTTATTACATCCATAATGATCTTCATCTTTACCATTTTACCCTCCTGATTTTTGATGAGCCCGGCCAGTTGACAACACCCACCATTTCTTCCCGGCCAAATTATGCGCCGGCGATGTGCACATTTGATGCTTTTAAACATGGATTGACTCGCAGTGCGCGACTCATAATCAGCCCCAGAAATTTTCGGCGATGAATTGTCTAGCTCTGATTTAAAGCTCGAATACTTGTGTGTGTTCATGACAGCACAGACACTGCATCTTCACGACTAAATTTTTGTTTTGCGACTTCCACTGCACCATCCTTGTGTACACTTGATCCTGTCTTGCGCATGTCTCTCGAATGTCCAGAAATATACCCATTGTTATTATTACTTATACTGCAGATGTAGAGCGTCGTTGGATTTGCCCTTGACTCCATTACTAATTTCTTGATGTGCCCGAACAAGACGACCTGAGTCTGAGGCCACGGGACGTGGGTCCGTTTTGATGGCCCTATAACTTCGTTCGCCACCTGGTCTGCCTTCCTGTTTTCGGGTTCATCACGGGCGGACGGGCGTTATTCCTCCTCGAAACCAAGTCTTTTTTAGCCTCAACAATCTTCGTGTCGCCGGCCCTTTTTCGTAGACTCACGGATCTTGACCCTCTGGAGTCCAGCACATGCGTTATGGTGTACTTCGCTGGTTTATGGAAAATTTCTAACAAGTGTGACAAGTGGCGTGTCTAGTCTTGCCTTCTACCCCACTTGCAATATACAGAGATCTTTTTTCCATTGGTTCTTTCATCACTTTACATTAAGTCATTACTGCGTGCAGTTTTGACTAAACCTAGTCTTGATGGCTACTGCCAATTTCTAAATCAGGTTGCTTTATTAATAAGTTGATTTACGTTAAGACCACGAAGCCCATTGAGCATGTCGTCGCCAGCGTTACTTCCGGGAGCCCATTGGTTCCCCCAATTGATATCAAGAAGGTTAAACTCTTCCGGTACAGCGAAACATGATAATCTGCAAATCAAGTTTGGCAGCGGATTCAACGAGGCGGAGTCCTCTGACTTATCACCCTGGGGGCTCTAAAAATGCAAGCCATTACCAAAGACCTCCTAGGTAGCAGCGCTTGACGGGAGATGAATTCTGCATTTGGTTGTACCCCCGGCACGAGCGTAGCAAAGGTTCTTTCCCCTGTCGGCTGTCAGCCCAATACAGCCCATAATGAGCATAACCCTCGGGAATAACGGAAGATTTGTCTTTTTTAATCATGATTAGTAAGCAGCTAAAAGCACCGAACGGTGGTCGCTTGACGTTTTTCACCTCAACTACTTTCCAGACTGCTTTAATTGGTCCACCAAAACTTAGCAGTTTATTCCCACTGCGTGAGGCGCTTTAGAAATTTCCCTTGCTCTTGTTTTGGGTTTCGGTTCCCGAGATGCACTCCACCTTTTTCCATCATACTTTTCAGCCGTGAATACTGCCCAACAAGTCATCGCATTTGGCGACGTACTACCTGTGGGCTACCCAAAGCACTCAGTTATACACATACCCTGGTTCCCGTTCTCTGAAGAGGAATCGGCGTCCTAAATTTGGGAGCTGGATCCCATGGTGTGTGCTTTATCATTTTCCCCAATTCCCTTCTCATTTGCGTGCAGCTTTTTGGGCCTGTAGAACTGGATGCGTCGGAAGCTTCTTCGAATGATGTTGCTGCGCCACTAACCCGACCGCCTTTTAAACATTGCCAGTCAAAGCGACATTCATGATGTTCTTCTTACGCTTTGGCGCAACCTTTTCGTTGGCCTTCGGGCCTATTTGAGAAGAGAGGCATCTCACTTCACCGGCCCCTCAGCTCTTCATTGGCGAATTACTAATGGGTTCATTTTTCTGCCTGGTTCGAAACAACATCGGTGGGTTGAGATCGGGCTCCGCGGCCGAAGCAAAATGGTTCGCCTGGAGTATTTCGTGTGTGGCCCTCGATGATCTGGTCAGGCTAACCGTTCGTCCTTGAAATAAATTTCCTTTTGGAATTTTGTCAAAAATGCTGGGCCCTTGCCCCATCCACATGCCAATTCTGTAGCGTATCATATACCCCACGTATGTAGGTGGTCCAAATATTCTCGGAGTGTTAGTGGCTTGAATGTGAATTGAAACCCTCTCGGCTTTTCACGACTGATTGTTTATGCTTCAAGGTTGCGCGAAAGCAATCTGATGCCTTTCGCCACGAACCTCTGGTTACGTTATTCGTTTGCCTCAGTTGGCCTTCTAGCAGCGTCTGCTTAGACAGCGTACGTTATCTGCATTCGGACTTTGATAGACAGCTGGACCTTCCACCTAGTCGCCAGAAACAGACTACCAGCCGGTGATCGCCGGTATTTTTTGCTTATGTCTGTGGAGTACAAACGTTGGTATATCAGCCGGCCCCAATGGGACCCAGCCCAGAACTATTAATCCTCCCACTGACCCCTCAGAAGGGCCAGCGTGAAAGCTTCACAAGGTGATTCCGCAACAGTGTGTTTTCCACATGGCTGGAATCTTCGGCATTAGTGTCCATCTATAAGGATGGCTCATTCTTGAGGGTAAAGATTTACAGACCTATGATCCTGACAAATGTCATATGCGAAGTGCTAGAGACTGCCACAGAACTGTGCCCGCACCTGGTGCACCATTCCGTGCTTAAGCAACTACTCTGCCTTGCAAGCACTTTGCGCGCCTTAAATGAAATAACTCCAAAACCTGATGTACCGGGCAAATGGATGTGTTTGCTTGAATCCAGTAAGGCGTTTGCCTCGAGGAATATTCGTATACTACTGAAGTTGAGAGCGTTTGATATGGATCACAAGCCACCATATTGAGAAAAGCCAGTTCAAACGGTTGGAACTATTACACTGGTGTCGGGAATGATGCTTGTAACCCAAACGCAGTCGCCACCGAAGTGCTCGAGCGAAATAAACTGAACCGAAAGCAAAAAACGTCTGTGCATTAGCGCGCAGCTTGCTTTAGTAAGGTGCCATCCATAAGTCAGTTATTACCCCAATCGTATAATAGTGGAAGCTATTTCACATTTTGGACAAAATCCGGTGCCCGCTGGGGTAAATGTAACGGTCGGAGAAAGGTCTAAATTTTCTGAACCCCATACTTGAAGCGCTGGCGTTCACTTTTTTGGCGTTCTTATCTGTTACGCGTATTTACAATGGTTGAGGTTTAGCAAATCATATCTATCCCCTTTCGCTTTTTGGGATAAATGAAGTGAAAGTGCGCTTTCCTTTATGATATGCAATACGATCTGGACATGGACGCTTACGGGATGAGACTTTGCACAAAAGACACAGAATGGCTTCCGGCCCACTAGATGCAAACAACGACATCACCAGAATTGCTCTGCTTTTGCGAAAAAGAATTAGCAGCAGCACATGAACACCAAACCTGAAATGGTTTTTAAATGTTGCACTTGCTGAAGAATGATCCCAACGTTTTGGGTAACACTAGACTCCAGGAAGCCGCTAGGATTCAACCAGGTTTTGAAGTCGTCGCCGACTAATGAACGGCAAACTAACCTCAGGGTTAGAGCAAAAGGGAGCTCGGTAAAGTTGAACCCCGGAAATTTATATCTCCCTCTTCTGTTTGTTTATCGCCCGAAACCACACCACTCCTGCCGAATTTGCTGTTGATCCACTGATTTTGATCAGTATCTAATTTTGGCTCGGGTTTCAGAGAGCGCTCATTTCTACGCCGATTATTGTCCTAATTCCGTCATCTTTTGGCTGAATAATGAGTGAGGCTCACTGTCAAACGTTTGGTTGCTGTGCGCAGTTTACAACTGATGAGTGGTACTGTAGAATTTGCGGAGCAGTCTTGTCTTTTCTTTGGCTTTGCATCAAACTTGGCTACGCGTTGCTTTCAGCTTTCGAAGTGCTGTCCAGAACTTGGAGATTCTAGTTTCAAGCAAATCGCACTGCTTATTACCCGGACCAAGAATCGAATGTTTGGTTGTCGCAGACCGCTGCTGCTTTGTTTATGTAAGAAAAGCACTTTGCTCCTCATGGTGCAATCACTCCGCTCCCAATGAAATACAAGATTCTGTCTGACTGAGTGTGTCAATCCGATGTCAGAGCCTACAGGTCCGTTGTATCTACTGCCCCCTTGGTACACCTCAGTGGGGTTCTCACTGCCAAGTGGTGCACAAAATAGCCGCCGAACTTCGAGGTCCTCAGGTGATAGGTGGCGATGTCAACAAGCTTGAAATTCGTTGCTTCCTTTTTCCTCCTCAAACAACCTTTCCGCGTTTGTTTGCAGTGTATGACCCGGTGGGCAGATAAAAAATATTGCATTGCCCCAAGGGCAAATTGCATTCTTGATGTTATGTTCACAACTAGCTTAGAGCAGGAAGACGCGCCCATAAAAGCAAACTGCTCGGATGTAAGGGCTTTCATGCTGTTTGGAAACTTTTACTTTCCCCTTCACTAATCTCCTCCTCAGCCACCAATAAATCATCTAACCAAGTCTCATTGAACTGTCTCCCTTACATAAGTTTTAGCCAAAATTCAGATAGTTTCTTCCTGTCAAAAGACCCTAAATGACCCCTAACCAATTTTGCGCAATTCTAGGTAACTACCTCGATTGATTCATCCCAATGCAGTGTGGTGTAATTCCAACAAACGTTTAGCCTCCTGGGAAGCCTGAAAAATTATAGTTCAGTGCAAAATAGCTTCAGTCGAACGGAAGAATTCTCTCTTAAATTGCATGTAAACCGTTTATTTAAGGAGATTGAGTTGCCTCTTGTTTCCTTTTAAAATAAAAGGGACTTCAAGCGTTCCACTCAACCAGCAAGGATGGCACACTGGCCTAATTATTGAAAACTAACAGCTTTCCACCTAGTTCAAACAGCACAGCTCTTATAAATAGGGATAAGCGCAAATTCCCATTAATAGAATCAGGTGTTCAATAAATAGTCACCCTCCTCTACGACAGCCAATGGTAACATCATTACACCGGATATTCCTCGATATTTTTCGCACACCCCTTCATCAGATTTACATTCCGCCCAAGTGATATGAAGCCACCACTGTACAAAGGAAAATCGTTTTTCTACAGTGGACTGTCTGAATTCCCTCCTCCTCTCCAAATTTTAGGGTATAGATATACCGGCGCCGCTGTCCTTTCTGTTTCAGCATTCCCTGAATAGTGGCACTTTCTTCCATCAGTGGGAGACTTCTGTCATCGGCTCAATTCACAAAAGCGGCTCAAGGCAAGAACCATCTAATTACACGCCCATCAATCACGCCCTAGCTATCTTACACATTATGGAAAGAACAGTGAAAAGTTAACTCACTTATTTGATCGTGGTCTTATTGCCGGTTTCCTTCAAAGTAAGCCTTGTTCTAGTGTCATGACTAATTTCTCAAGCGTGATGGTGAAAGCTACCAAGGACGAAAAACCGGCGACTGTTATTTCCACGGATATGATGAAAGCTTTCGGCTGTATGTTTCGTAGTAAAATAACCCCCGCTTGCTTGCTCCACCTCTTGTGTAGCCCCGAGATGCAGGTATTATTGGTAAACGAAACTCTATCCAAACCTAGTCAGGTAACCAGTGAAATGACTAATGGTATCGAACTAGGCCCAGTACAGTTTCTGCTTCAGGGCAGCTACATTTTAGATATCATCCTGTATCGTACTTCTTATATTTGCAGATGATTTAAAACTTATATGTACGTTTTTCCCCTGCAAACTCAACACTAAACTAAACAACAAAAAAGATATACTACAGCTTTATTCCTAATGCATAACTTGGCCCGTGTAGTCGTTAACCAACGAAAGTGGCACACTTGCACACGAACGCCACAACCCCACAAGAATCTTTAAATTGGCCAAAAATGTATCCCTTCCCCTGGACAGTGAGACCCGGGGTTGCATTTCTCCAGCAAGTTTAATTTCTCAGGACACTCCGTGATAAGCGTTAAAACGGCAAGAAGACTCTGAAATAATCTTTAGAACTATGGAAAACAGGTTGTTACTAGGTAAAGCCCCGTTAGAACTGTCACAGATTACTGTGACATGATGTATCCTAACATGCGCCATAATGATAGACGGAAGAGTTGTAATGTTCAGCAAACATTAGCAAAAAGGCTTTTCGGCTGTGGTTTACCTACGGACAACAGGAAACATTATACAAAACTGCACCTTCATCTTTTTTGGTTGTAACGAGTTCAAATTTACCCCTACATTTTCCTTTGGAATATTGTAGAAATTTGTGCGTCTCAGCAAACCAAGTGAAAAAACTGTTTCTGTGTTTTGCGGCGCAGTGATTTCTTGTTCTCAGTCTCTATGCTCAAGATAACTTTCAGGGGACATTTCTCCGCCATCGGGAATTCCTCCATATGAAATGAACTAGCCCAACAAAAAAGATGATCCCCCACCTTCGCTACCTTTAAAAAAGAAATTAATAAAACTCCAAACCCAGAACAATTGTTAACCTTGCACAGTTTTAAGACACCAATATGAGGAACCCACGAAAAGAACTTGGGTTATTAAGTAACAGTTAATTGCATACGAATAAATTGAATGCCGGTAGTCACATCTCGACCTGCTCAACATTGTCTGGTTATATTCATTCTCAGTAGCCCGCAAAAGTATATATTCCCACAGCCACAGGCAGAAACTCCGACCCATTTTTCTCAAGTTCTCATGAATGAAACACTGCCAACACAATTTCCACTCTACATTCGCTTTAGTTTAGTACTTTTGCAACAAAGTATGTTGTTAGATGTAGATATGCACACCTATTACATACCTACCACTTCCAAACTAACATTCGAAATCCCCAACCAGACCTTTTTTCTCGACGCGCGTGAGGTTCGACCAATGATATGTGCAGAGTGGCACCGATTAATGCCATATTCTACTCACCATATATCATTTTCTTCATGGCACTTACCCTAACTCTCAGCTGAAATACCCCCGTCTGCTGTCTTCCATTTTCCGTTCCATAAATGCTCGTCCGGACTCCTGTTTCAACAAGAGTTTGCTCTCCATATTCTTACCCCAACCTATCACGTTTTTCTACACCATGGAAGCAAGTAGAACCTAAGCTCATATGCACTATTCCATGAAGTACAAATATGAGCTGCTAAACGGGCCTTGCTAAGCTTAAACGATGCTGCCGGGCTGCATGACTTACCAAATAATCTAATACCCTTGGGACAATCCTGCTTTGAAATTGAGGTTGTAAAACTCAGTCCCCGTAGCTAACGTACCATGAGCGGACGAGCCTTCCCAACTACATAGCTTTGCTGTTGGGGCCTCCCAACCATGGCCAATGCGCGCGCTACATGATAGGCGAACACCACAAAGGCAATAACCCACTTTTTCTCCAGATATCCCTACCAGCTTCCCCTCGGACAACTTCAGCTGTTGTTATGCCGGCAACTGCCAACGATTTGCTCCCCAAGAGCGTAGGATGCAAAGAGGCCAGTCTTTGCTTCAGACTGTCTAAACATAGTCACATATATCAAGATATATCTTTTTTATCGTCATTTTCTCCCTCACTTCCGGTGACGTTCCTTTCTTCATTTTCTTAAACGGTGGCTTGATATGATTCTCTAAGTTATTTTTACTGCATTTCCAGATGGCTTGAGATTTTTTTCTCAGCTGCAGAAACCACGATAAAGGAATGACAAGCTTTTCCACCCACAGTTTAATATAAAGCACTCATTTTCCACCATTACCATTCCATCTTTTGTTTTGGACCGTTTTTCCAATTTTTCACCCGGTGCTCAGGATATTTACTGACTCTCTCTCTCACGGTTTAACGTTCATATCTATTTTACAAAATTGCCAAATCCCATTAGTATGGCCATATCTTGACAGCCGACGCCGTTCTCTAACTACATTTTACACCCGCATCAAGTATCCTTGGCGCCTTTACTCACCTGGATCCTCATATATTGCCACTTATTTCTCAGAAACGCATGGTAATCTAGTCAACATTCTCATTCTGATCTCACTTGTGAATTGCATTCTTATCCGCAAATTGCAATACCCCCTTAACATCTGATCCCGAAACGAAGCACGTCTGTTGAATTACTCGAGAAATATGTCGCTTTATACGTGACCTCGGCCTACTTTATTCTGTCCCACCTAACTCTTTCTAGCACCTCACTTTCCAATCGGCAAAGGCTAAGAATTGAGTAAGTCTAATTTTTAAGTCCGTGCATATCTTTGGGTGCATCTAAAGTGTTTACGGTACCTTAACCAGATCCATTGGTAAACGCTGGAACTTACTTTTTTTAGATATGCTTAACAAATGGGCTAGTAATAGAATGCATGCAAAGAAAGTTCACGAAGCGGCTGCATACCTCCGAATCACAGCAAAAACTGCATTCTCCTCAAGCTAAAACTATTGTAGTTTTGCAGTTTCGTGATAAACCAGGTCATCCTTCCTTGTTTCTCGTAACCAACCATTTTCAATCGTTCCCACGACATTCCGCCTGAACATTACCTGCTCGTTCCGATTTGAGCACTTTGCTTTTCCCACCCTTGTTGCAAAAGCGTCAAATATCTGCAACTTATTCTCCCAACGTACTATAAAAAACAAGCCTTCGTTATTCATCCACAAATCGGCCTCAAATCTCGGTTTAGATTCGCTTTAAATAAGTGCTTGTTAATACTCACGCCTGCAAGCGTTGTTAGCATTTATCCATCTGAAGCCAAGGCTATGATTAAGGTAACGACCCCAGGAAGCAATTTGCTTTACAAATGCTTACCACGCAGACCCATACTTTTGTGGGTTACTGTAATGTAGGACCACTCCCTTCATTGCTAGAATCGTCTGAAATCGCTTATTTTACAGCTTCTTATGCTGCTTCACAGCTGGTACTTCAGCTAGACGGCAAATTCTCCTGATATTTTGTTCCATATTCTAGAGTCATAAACCACTGCCTCCCAGGCGCACGCCAGACGAAAATGGACGCAGTACACCCGTAAATTGTTAGTTTGAATAACTATTCGCCTGAATGAAGCTAATAATATCTCTTTCTGATATGCCTATGGAAACTCGACGTGCGCAAAACAAGAGAAACCGTTCGGAATGGCAAATAATAAATTACCCTAGCGCAAATGCTGCGGCTAGATCCGCCGTTTTGTCGATGCCTACATTGGTGGGCTCGCACGACACGAGGGGTCGCAACTCTTGCCTCTGCCGCAAAACCGGTGATTTTCAGTCTGAGTTCCCAGTGCATGATTAATCAATTCAATTGCATACTGACAAGTCAGTCAGTCGGCAAACATTTTACACTTTCCTGTAGAAACCGCTTGCGTGGTATCTGGCATACTCCGATTTAAAAAGGCATTGACAAGAAGCGAAATTCTTTCTGGAACCAGAATTTTCTTCTCTGCCTTTCCCGCATTATTGAGGGGCAAGCAAAATATTCTGCATGCGTGAAACTTTGCATTAGTTCTACGTAGTCACGGCTAAGGAATGCTTTACCCATCTCCCAAGAAACACATGGGCCAATACTCCACCAGGAATTGCCCTGAACCTCGCAAAAATAACGTTATTCAGTTCATCGCCTAATTTTTATTTCCGTTTCATCCCAAGTGCACCTGAAATATCATACACATTTGAGCGACTTCCGTCTGACGCCGTTTCGGCCAGCTTCCTTAAATATGTCCCCATTCCTGGCAGAGGAAATGACTTCCTTCCAACCCGCTCACATTTACATGCAGTCCCACGTCGGATGCACCCCACCGTTTCTTCTGCTCGCAAATAATATGCCTATCTCTTAATTATCTGGCTTCACATCCATAAACCTTACCTTTCTAACTGCATACAGGGAAGCTCATCCATAGCTCTCTTCCGTCCATTCCCCTAACTAATTCCAGCACCGTCACCAAAACGGTGTGGTAACCCTACTCGGCCACCGTCTTCGAATATATGAATTCTCTATCATCCTCAATTCTTATTTTTCACCATCGCCTTCTCCGAAGCAAATGACTTTGGATCCTTTAAGTCGTCTTTTTTCTGACAAACTTAAACCGTTCGCTTAAGATGATACTCGGGCAACATCTTGGGTTCTTTCTTTCTCAATCCTTGTTGATATTGCTCTGCCCATTTTAGTAACTTCGGACCACATACTATCTCCGTGACCTTAGAGTCCTATTTGGTTTTTTTCGTCCCATAGTGACCTTTTCCACATACCATGCCTGCTTGCCTCGACCATTTCTTGTGTTTCAAAGGCATGGTCGCCCATAGTGGAATATAATCCATGATTTCTGCGCCGTGAATTTAGTCAGCCCCCAGTGTATCTGTCTTTTCTAGCTCGTTTATTATTTATATCTACAGAACATATGCACCTGATTTATTTCCCTTTGCTCATATCGTAGACGATTCTTTGAACCGCTCGTAGGATTGATCGCTTCGTAATCCGCAGCTGGCAGCTAGGCCAGACCGCTGCCCAGTATTTCTCTTTTCCAGGCCGTATAGTTCTGCTTAGATGAATACACTTACTCCATGATGTGACTACCGCAGTTTCGACTCTCCTGCGATTATCCACTCCCGGAAAAATCATGTCCAGTTTCTCCTACCTACGCCACAGTCACATTCCTTTACCCACCTCCCGAGCACACCGGAGTTACCACAGCAGTGCGGGGAGTGGCCATATCCATCGCTTTAGCTGGCGCACATAAGGCGAGCAGTTCGGCTGCGGTGGTGCGCTGGTGCTGATGAGTTGGTGGATTACACCTTTTTTCACTCCCTGAACAGTTTTTCCAGTTTGGGTGGCCAGCAATTGATCAAACCTACCCACCAGTATTACTGTGATAAACAGCCTTCTAGTCCCTTTGTTCGAGCGCACTAATTTGTGCTGGCTTTCTTTTGCTTCTTCTCAAAATTATTTGCCAAATCCATAAAAAGGGACTCCCGGGGAAATTTTTATTGGCGTATGATATGAACTGGCGTTGAAAACACATCTCGACATTCAGACTGGCTGAGGACCCTCATTTCTCATGAAATTATATTCTGATCTGCGACATTTGGCATTGCCTCATCTAACTACGGTTCCTCATGTTTTCCAACTCCGCCTCTATCACTGAACCTAGCTGAGATTCCCGAATTCAAAATTTCTCAAAACAAACCTCATGGATTAGTCACACGATTCCGCAGTTTCTATCCCGTCTCAACGGCCGTCTTCCTTTCCCTACGAACTGTGCTTCCAAATTTTTCGCGTTTTACAATGCTAGTGTCCTTTCAGTTTACTGCTGACCAAACCATGCATTACGCGTTAAACTGCCCCTAAATTTCTCGTCTCCCGATTTACTGCGTTTTTTGCCACGCAGTATCCATTCTACCAAATGCAATTCGTCTTTACTCCCAAGATTCAGAAAAACTACCGCCTTAAGAGATTTTCTGAAGACGTTATCGGCCCGTTTCGGCTTGCTGCGTGTATATGACGGCCCACGAGATGCGCCAAATGGCACCGAGTGATACGGACGAGAAATCCTCTTTGGTCTCAGATACCCCGTGTAGAAACTTGTTGTTGTGTGCGCCCTTACCAAACATTTGGTCTGAGGTACATATTATTACCTTTCGTAAAAGGCACCCAACGTTCGCAAGTTAGTACATATTTTTTCCTCTCCTTTGTCACTATCGTCGAGCATCACATTCGTGCGTAATGCATCCTCTTGGCACTGTCCGAGAGATAAAACATTATTGTCATTTTAATTCGTCACGCTGCATAATAAGGACTGCGCATTTTACAACTGACTAAGCCACGTAATAAGCAGCTAGTCCTCTGACATCAACTCAGTCACCAAAAGACTACGCCATCCCCCCTTTTCAGCATAATCCAACGGTGTCCCTAAATGCTCAAGAGCGACCTATTGATATCACTTCCTCAGGCCGACTTACCCCTAGCCTATCACCAAATCTCAGGCCGTTTTTTGGTCCCCGTCTGTTCAGCGTAAGGCCCGCTCAAATGAATTCCAGGCTGTTTCCCCTTCTTCTTCCGATCCCGTTCCAGGTCCAACAACCAAATGTTACAACTCACAAACTGACAGGAAGCCCAAATGCTGCACAGATTCCATCGCGGACAAATTCTGCGGGAGCCTATGAACAAGCTATTCAGTTCTGTTGTTGTTGCATGTAAAACATGTCTGTCGCTGGAATACCCGTCAACGCACAGACTACCCAAACTCCGCCATTGGGCAACTTGTTTATCCATACCCAGAAGGATCATAAAACCGGTGTAAACATTTCACGTTCATGCTATCACCATAGAAACGTAAGAAACCTCACAACATTTCGCACCTTGTCACTAAGTTCCAGAAACCAGCAGCAATATTTCAAGCATTGTGGATGTTCATGGCAATTGCATTTTAGACAGTCTTTGCCTCTTGTCTCCATATCACTTGCAATTTGCATTCCTGGTTTCCCCAAGCAACATTAGACCACAATCAGTGTTCTTTTGGAATATTTACGCTGCCCAAAATATCTTCCAAACGCTTCAGCCTTTAAATGGTCCGGCAATAATCTAATTGCATTTATCCACCGTCATCTCCAAAATTATATGGTTTCGGTTTTTGTCGTATAAGGCTCTATGCTCCACCTCACATGACACGTTGCTTGATTTTGACAAGTTTTTAACAAATTACCATATTTTCAATGATTCTCTTTCAGCTTAGCTCTCCCATTCATTATTTACGCACCCGGAACATTAAGAATCGTGCCCACATCCCGGCATCAGCCACTGGCTTCTGGTTAAACTCGTGCCAGCGGTGCACAACATTTGTGCATATAAACGAGAAAAATCAAACAGTCCGCCATCAACAGTGTGCCCAAACGCTTTATCCTACACTGAACTTTCATCCATGGATACATTGCAAATAAAGGCGTTTATTCCAAGGGTCGACCTTCAGTAATCCAAGTAAATAAAGATTCCCATCTATGGTTGTTTGATGTCTCCTTGTACATATTCGACCAAGCCACTCGAAAGTAAAGAAATATAAATATTGCTATTGAAAATAACATTTAAAAAGTTCAACAGAATTACAAGCACCGTAGATTTTACCAGAATTTTCCTGGGATACCTCCGTTTCTTGTTGTAACTGCATTTTTCTGGGCGTTTCTAGCCATATCCTATTACTAAATGACCAGAGTGAGCACTGCGTGCAGCGTCTGAATAATGCGCTGCAAAGGAAAACCCCGAATACAAAACATAATTCATTCGTAAATCCCACGAAAATGGCTCGCAAAGTTAAGCAACAAAGGCACAAAAACTCAAATGAGATACCAACAACTCTAAATGAGAACAGATATTGCAGCAAGAAATATTAGATTGGGTCCCTCGGTTTCCAAGAGCGTGGGTGTCAAAATCTCCCAATAGGTTTTAGCGGAAAAACATTCCAGCAAACGAAAAAATGTATAAGGCGAACCACCACAGCAACTTGCAAGAGTGTGATCTCAAAAAATCAAATGTACGATACATTTCAAAATCTTTTTTCTTGGCAAGCTTTGCACGTCTTTATTTCTGGCCTGTTGAATAAGTTAGAAATGCGGTCATAAACGTGTCTTCCATCTGAGTCCTATATCACAGTTAAGAATGCTCCTCAGTCGAAAAAATAAAGAAGACATCAGCCAACAATCGGATAGGCAAATTGTATCGTATAATTCTTCGCGCCGGCGTAGCGACGATACAGCAGCAGACCGGATTGCAAGCGACAACAGTGGGGTGCTAAGGGACCGAGGCGATTCAAAAGCGAAGACTCTCTAAAGTTGCCGCACGAGCAGAAGCAGATCTCGTGTGAGCTGGGACAAACGCACCCGAACAAATGTCGCAAACCTGATACGAGGCGTCAAAGGTCTTAGAGTAAAGGAAGTCCAAAAATAATTGACTGGCCCCTATAGTGCACATGCATCAGTTGCCCAACCCTAAAAACAGCCCTCTCATATTTTCCATTTCTCATCCCTTTTATGAAAACCTCCTCAGTCTAAAGACACTAACTGCTAAAACCTGGGTAGCCCATCTTACATGTGATTTACGCTATAATATTTTTATGCAGAGCTTTTATGCATGCTCGCATTGAAGTACATGTATAAGTTAAGAAGCTTTTACGCTTAGATATACTACCTTTGGGTCATCCTGTATTAAATATTCGGCTATCAGGTCCAGTGCTTCGTTCTTGTACCTTACGCACCACACAATTTCCCTTTCTTTTTTGCCCGTGCTTAAACTAGGTGACGGCCCTGTTTTATTGTATTCTGTAGATGTTTGCGTACAAAATACTATACATTTTCTTCAAAACGCTTCGGAAGAAAACCGGAAATATTTTGCACTCATGACCTTACATAAATGTGAAGAGAAAAAACGCTTCGCGGATTAATCACAGCCTAGTATCAGAGTTGGCTCAGAAATTCCGCTGAAACATGGTCGCGGTTTGTCAGAAAGCGTGCTAAACATGAGACAGTTTAGTTCTTACAGATGTCGATTCCAGAGGGTGAGGAACGAACAATGGATCGCACTGAAATGTAGGAGCATCATTTTGAACGTTCCCTGCGTTGAAGATCCGTGGAAAATGGAAAAAATTGTAAGCAAATTTTTCAAACGCCGATCACAAAGAGAGAATGGCATCTCAGTTAGTAGCATAAGTGACACGGGATTAACCAGTGATAGTTCTGACGTATATTTTAAGTAAACCTGGAAAATAACGGGAAAACAGAAAAGAAGGTTTGGGAAAACGGCGAAATGCAACTGGCGAAATGACGCTGTGCTTCGTCTTGTAGTTTCGAACCTTCCTGAGCTGAAACAATGGTTGTTGAGGATTATTAGCTCAGGTGGAAAGGTGAGAAGTCCACTTCAGAAATTCATCAATAATAACTCCTAAATAATTTCCAGATTCAATCCTGGTGAGTGATTGTTAGTTGGGTATGCTAACCGAGCGGGAGGACAGACATTGGAAACATTCAGATGTGTTAGTATTTAAACCATTTCGTGCAGAAGAATCGTAAATGGAAGATTGGTTGTTAGCAGAACTCTGAAAATTATCGTTATTTGAAATCGCTAGAAAGAGGGCAACATCATAAGCATGCTTAAACAGATGACAGGGCGAGCTAGTCGGTGAGCCCCTCTTGTAAGTAGAGGGGAGATGCGGTGAAAGAACAGCACTTTGAAGCATTTCCGGGTGGCTAATCAACGGTTTTGAAATTTCACCATCGATTCATGTGCACTGGTCTCGGTTAGTAAAGCAGTCAGACAGCTGCGCTAATAAAGGCCCTGGACAACCAAATATTTGCAGTTTGTGCAGTAAAAAAGACCTTGGGATGGAATTAAATATCGACGAATAGTTTAGAAAGGCGCAACGCACAGATTTCATCGATGAGTCTAGAGATCTACAGATGTTTTGCTTAACGAAGTCAACATCGTCGGTAAATTATAGCTTCCTCTGCCGGTTTAGGACCATATGTTAAGGCGTTGGGGCAAACGCGTTTTTCTAAAGCAGTATAACTGCTTGATTTCCGGAGGGGAATTATAATGATGGGTCTCCAGCATTCATGGCAAGAAGATGGGCTTGATAATTAGTTATTCAGGGAAGCAAATGCATCTATCAAAGCCACAGCACCATGCATTCATAGAGCTGAAGACAGACTGTCAGACCCAACCCCTGGATTGCATCCATGTATCTGGCTGGTGGTTCCAAAATCAGTTATCACTGTAACAGTTTCCCAGGTTTAGAATGACATGGCTAAAGAACATAGTTGAATATGAGGTGAAATAGGGGAAAATATAGAAAACAAAGAAAATTGCTTTATGCTGACATGCACCATAATAGTCTATGAGCTCTGCCAAGAAGCGTTTTGTGCGCATTGAAATTAGCAAGAACAATTTGCGGTAGATTGTTGAAAAGTAATAAAATGCTATTAGCACGTATGTTCCGTTCATAAGACAGCGGAAATATGGTTGAGAAAAACACAAAATTGATGACTCCGCATTTTGGGTGCAGCATAAAAGCTGTGGCAGAAGAACCTGTGATGAGTCAGAAGATCAAAATGAAGGCATTGATTTGAGGTCCTATTTCGTGGAGCCAGGTCTAGTGTAGACCACCTCCTGCACAACCGGAAGCCCTCGCTGTCGGGTTTGTGGACTTTCACAAATAAGAGTCTGTTTGTTTTTTCCGTTCCCAGGAATGCTTGGGATAATAAAGCTGCTTTCCATTGTTTCTCCCTCTGGCCATGATTTTAGGTCTTAAAGTGTTTTTACAACCGATGATGTGTCTGTTTTACCCAACGTCGAAAAATCAATATGGACTGTATGTCACAAGCAAAATTAGTGTCTTCAGGAAAAGCTGAAATTGGGAAGTGGGAAAGGCAAGCTCGTGGAAGAAAAAACGATCAGAAGCCGCGATCATCCCAGTGAATTTGGGAGGAATCACCCGTATGGTAACCAGAAAACTGGTGTACGTGTAATGTTTCGAGCGCAATGTCTATATGTGAGGTCCCTTCTCTTGGGCATCCTCATTCGTCAGTGAGATGCTGCTTAACTAAGTGACCTTGCAAAATTTGGGAAATTTGTTTATTGCTTGCCGGCAAATTTCTTGGGTGGTAATCCACCGGGTGCAGGGCAGCTAAATGCCCCGAATCTTGCTCCACGTCGCGAAGAATCTAGTTCCGGCTTAGTGGGGGAGTGAGCAATATGAAATGCATGCATAAAGTTCTGTAAAAGGGAACGTACATGAATAAAGTACCGTATCCTTGGTTCTCTTGAAGAAGTGGGACAAAGTAAGTATATGACGGCGACGCCGGAGGGGGTCTGGGTGGGATAACTCTCACCTATGACAAAACAAGAGGGGAGAGAATGCGCCTTAAGGTTTTTGTTAACTAAGGGTTGCTTTTCTAGCTGTCACGACCGCAGAGGGGGCATACCGATGTTACTTATAATGCCAGGTTTTACGTAAGGCCTAAAGCGTGTTTTGCATGCAAGGAGCCTGCTGCTAATTGAGCTGAGGCAGCGAAACTTCGGGCACGTATTTCACCTAGCTCTAGCTATTTAAAAATCCTGAAGCCAGCGGTGATCTTGGACAGACAAAATAACCTCCTTGGTTTCTATCGCAACGGGGACTAGAAAAGGTCTGGCACTCCCCCACAGATAAGTGATTAGCGGTTGAAGTTTTCGTCATCCACATTTCTGTGACGAGTAACATATCGGGGCTTAGGATGCGGCAAAACTTCCCACGGGCCATTTTGCGCGCTGGCGATCAGGAGCTGATCATGACCAGAGAGTACTTTTCTAATCGATTGTCTTGGGTAGCGGAATAAAATGCAGAAATGTTGAAACTTTTGCAGATTAGTCTTTGAGAAGAGTGCGAGAAAGAGTTGCTGAAGGGTACTTAACATAAATCTTTTTGTGGGGGACGCAATTCTCAAGATAAAAGCTGTTGTTATGAGGTGGTTCGCGGTGATCAAGAAGTAGGTGGCCTAGAGGAGGGTTTCAAGGCCTGAATGCGAGTAGCAAAGTGTTGAGACAAGGTTTATTTGCATGTTAAGTAACGGATGGCGAGCTATGGGTAGCTATGGTGTTGTGGCAGCTGCAGTGTCCGGGAAAGAGAACCAGCTAAAATGAATAATCCGGTCGGTTACACTTGTGTTCGTATGGCCGTTGAGTGGAGGTGACCGCTCCGGGTAGATAATGAGTATTAGTATAGCAGTGGTGGACGGTGGTGAGGAGCAGTGAGTAAGGGCAATAGAATTCGATCACGAGAAGCCGGTGTTCAGGGGTTATCAGAGCAGCCAAAAGGAGGAATTTCGCCGGTAAGGCCTCTGACGCTGAAGTCTCAGGTTGGTAAGTGCTGACTGTTGATTGGTAGTTGGCGTGGTAGCAAGAAGGCAGGACCAGTAAGGGAAGTGTAAGCGCAGAGGTAATGGGTAATAAGGTATTTGGCTGTTGGGATCAAGTCTTCGTCAAAGTAGGATTGGTTTTTGCGCTAGTGGGTATGGGTCCTGTTTCAGGAAAATGAGCGCAGTGTGGATGAAACGGCCTTCGAGTTCCCATGACGGTCTTCATATGAGTATTTTGGCAGTGGCTGGAAGTTTGTCCAAAGGGGCGAAATATTCCGTACATGCATATAAGAGGATGGTCTCTAGGGTGTTACAGGGGCAAATTCAGCTGGGGAAGGCGTGATGGGTTTGCTGGCTACGCATCTAAGCAGGCGAAACTTTTCGTCTTTGAGGGAATAGGAATTTTGTCCCTAGTGGCCAATCCTATAGTAGGTGACTTTCTGCGGGATCAGGCTGCTGGATTAACCCTTTCGAGTAGACTACTGGCATGCAGGGGATGATCGCAGAGGAATGGTTCGAATCGCCAGAAATTTGATTGCATGTAAATTTATCTAACGTTGGATGGGATCCTTTGCCCGGAGGTTTTGCAGGAAAGAGTTAAATGGACAGATCACGGCCCACCTCAGACAACTCTGCAAGGGGGCCCCAGGCAGAAACGCTTTTGAATCCCTTGTGAGACTCCTTCCTTTTGTCGCACCGAGCTGAAGATTCCAGAATTCCATCCAATTAAACTGCCCACACTCACCAGTTGCACTGATGCAAATTTGTATAAATTTAACCTGTGTTGCGTCTTACCTGACTCTATCCAAGCGCTCCTCTCAAACGTTCACCTGTTAAACTTTCGCTTCCTGTTCAGTCTTTTATCATTCCCCGCTTCCCATCGTTTCGCTCTAGGTGAGGATTGGTTTCTTTTGTACAGTACTTTACATATTCGACTGGAATGCATTTCGGTTGCCAGTTAGTCCAGACCAGCTATCCTGTTGGGCAGTTTGAATACGGCAGCCAACATGATACGCTACGAACCGATCAACCGAAGTTGACTACAGACTTGAACGCATTACTACCAACATTTTAAAGTCAGTGCGCCTCGTTTTGCACCGTCTCATGTTAGTGTTCATTCTCCTTGCTTTTCAGCTCTTGCACGTGAACACTTTCGTCATTTGCATGACTGTGCACTGTAATCGTGCATTTTGTATTTGTCCAGGGTATCTTCGATAAACAAACAAGTGCTACATCAAATCTTTTCTGGAATAACTCTTTCATGTTTAAATTGGTTTCCATTCTCCTTTTTAGCGCAGATACCCCAACTGCTATTTTCTCAAAACCCAGCTCTCAGAAGTTTCTTCCCGAGTTTCAAAAGTTTCCGCATGTTTCAGCTTAACGGTGGCTACTGGGAGAAAACTATTGTTCTTGCCGTCATAAACCTTGCCGTGGGATATGGTGCTTGCGAGCCCCAGACCTGCGCATCCTACTCAACCCTCTGTTGTAGGAGCATCTCTCGCTCGCTGAATAATCGAAATGTCTTTGGACCTTGTGTTCCACTTCGACGGATTCCCCCCTGTTCAACAACAGCCGGTTGTGACACCGGGAGATAATTTGTACTTGCGTATCCTTTATCTCGCGGAATACCGTTATCAAATCATCTTGTTGAGGCCGTGGTCTTCTAGGGTCCTGGACACTATGAGGCCCTTCGCCTTTCGGTCCACATAGAGTCTCGCGTTCACTCGCCCGTTCATATTTCTCCGGTCTCCGGTGCGGCTAATGCCGGGCTAGCTGGCTCCTTTGTCTTTCCTAGGTGGTTCCAGGTTTCGGTTCCAAGAAACGCTTTTGGCAACGACGTTCATACATGGGATGAGAAGCACGCCGTACAGCTTCGGAATAAAAGGTTAATAGCAGTTAGGAAAAATAACTTTAAAAACCCTTGGGCACATGATACAAAGGGGGCAAATGCATGAAGTCCGCATCAGCTGATGCAGCTAAAAACGCGCGAAACCGAAAGCAAAAGAAACGAGAAGATTAATACTTCAAAACTTTCCGATAAAACGTTAGTTTTGGGTTGCAGGATGACTCCGATCGCTTTTGTTAGCCCCAGAATCCTTGCACATCATAGCTACTGCAGGTTGGCAGCGATACCAACGAGAACCAAACCAAATTCGAACGCACTGCTTGGTGCACAATTCACAAAGCCTGCCGTAGATGTGTACCATCGAATGCACTGCTTACTCTGGGCTGTTCTGAAAAATCTTTTGTTTATCATGAATGGTTAGACATAAGATGATCGTGAGTTGAACCCCAGGTTCTGACCCGAATGGTCTTGGTGTCGACCTTAAGAATGCAAGCTTTCGATTGGCAATCATTCACGGCGCAAATAGCGCGTTTTGGCCGAATTCCTTGACGCGTTCTTCTTCCCTTATCTTGAGAGTCCACTGCTTTTGATTTTTAGATTTCACAAATTTTTCAGTTTGTAAGACTTAATTTCCAGACAGGAATAGTGAACCAGGTAGGAGACTTTGATCGGTTCAAGGGTTTTAAATACCCTTATTAGTTTTTGGTCCCCTCTCCCCGGAGCTCACTTTTTTGCATCTCTGCACACGGCTGTGAGTTGACACTTCGTGTTAGTGGTTAACGGCGCGGTACTTATTCATGAACCACTGACTTGCCCGCAGATTTCCTATTTCAGACTCACTGTACCATCGGAAGTATTTGGATTGTGGCTAGCAGTCGCATTTGCAGAGGATGATATTTTTGTTCGTGTTGCTTGCGTCTGCGTGCATCGCGGGAGCCGATAGGCAATTCGAGAAAAGACAATACTCTCTAAACACATATCACAGGAGTGAGTTTTGTCACAAAATTTTCGAATTATGTTTGGTATATGCTGGTCTGAATTGCCAGAGCGTGTTTCCTTAGCAGTTTATTTTAATATGGGCTGGAGGTTTCGTTCCTGTGTTCTGCAGTTACTCTAGCCACTCATCACTTGCAATGGTTTTGTCTTTTCGCCAGTAGATCGCTTGCATGTCGTTCTGCTACGAACTGTGCGTTCTCACCGAGGCCCTCTGATAGATCGTGGTGTTGGTAACTGAATTGCGTTTACGAGTGGAATGCAACTTTGCAAAACGGAATGTGGTCCCATAAACAGTCGTCGGAACATCTTGATTGGGGTTGAAAACAATGGTCGTTCGGTTAAAACTAAGCGTCGATTTCTCCATAGGAATGGTCCGTCGAACTGCTATCGTGTTCTTGACTAATAATTGAGACCAGGAAGTAGCAATGAAAATCATGAAAGGTCGTTCTGGATACACAATGTCGTATAATAAGGCAGTGGCAACAACAATGATAATAACAACGGAGTTTAAGAATGAGGATGTATGCGAATCGAATAATCTCAGCGTTAGGCAGGTAGAGTCAAACAGTGTAGTTGACGTGATACCGTTTCCTTCGTAAGCACCATGCCGTCTTGCTCAGTTTGGTTTTCTTTTGGTTTTTCGAACATATTCTGGTTCAGTTCAGTTTACTTAACTGCATCAAGGTTCTCTGGTTTTGGTTGTTACTCCATGGCATCATGTATTCAGGAGATAAAGGCAGAATCAGGAGTGAAATGATGACTGCGACGTAATCAGTTGGAGAACTACACAGCTCGGGAGGGATTTTAAATGCGGTAACGCCATTGACTGCGATGTTGACTCAGGTCACCTGTGGTCTCCAACCATCGCTTGAGTTCATCCCTAGGACGTCAATCAGGTTGTCTAACGGGGCCTCCATCGGCGAGTCCATTGGTTAAGTTCACCGGTTAACCGCCATGAACTATCCTTCAACCGTTACGTTTTTCTTCGGCAAATAGCGTACAACGAGACAGTCATCTTATGGGCGTGCTCCAAACATGTTCCACCAACCTAAAACTAATCAGATTTAGTGACTTCTAAAAGTTGAACCTCGGGGCCCAGTACCCTGCTCCTAACCCTTAGTCTGCCGATAAGAGTCTCTCACATTTTGTCAACACTGCAAAGACAGTGCTTTTCAAACGGTGATAGCCCTCTACTCCCCACGGTGATGTTTCAGGACCTTGTTGCAGGACCGACATCACTGGTACTACGTATACCCTGCCTTTGATCGATAACCTGATTTCACGCCGGTTCCACAGATGCATGAACTTGGCGAGTTTCAGCCGAGTGTGTGCAACAGAACACTTTGTCCGATATAAGACCACCAAGTAAGATGCAACTATCCATGTAGCTGAATTTGTTTACCTCACTCAGTTCTTCTCCCGTAAGAACAAGGTTCCAACCGAGTCAACACCATCCACGCGTTGAAGGTGCTACAAACACTACCTATGTTGCGGTCGAGAGGTACCTCCCGTTTACTGGTATCTTCAATGAAAAGACCATCGTCGTCATAAGTTAAACAATTTCTCGTTTGGGCGAGTACGAATGCCACTATTTTCACAAGAGGAAGAAGAGTTTTTCATAATCCTTCGAAAAACGATAAGAAAGGACGAGAGGGGGCAAATCTGAGGACTTCTGCTACTTACGGTGAGCTCGACTGAACAGCCGCCACTAGACTTCGGATAGGACGATTGGCAAAGAGAGTTTCCCTGGCGTACAAGAGGCAACACCACAAGATTGCACTGCCGACCAAGTGGAAAGCAGCTTTCAGGTCAGGAAAGTCAGAGGTCATGTGCCTACGGAAAATGTGCGTGTTTTCCAGCGTTTGCCATCTATTGGAGCTGAGGTCGTTACAACGCTGATCCAGTCGAGAAGCTGCATGGTTCTTCACACAGCTTTGACGGGTGCTAGATGGTCACTGCAGAATGGCTCCCCGCCAGTAATTTGGACTTGTCAGGCGTCAAGATGGGATAAAGGCACAACGAGATTGCACCTTAACGTGGAGTGACAGCTTGCGTGCCTCCATGACCCAAAGAGCAAGATTCAGGGTCTTTGAGCTGGGACCACAGACGAAACCTACTGCCAAATAATTCACTTGTTTGATTTTGTCTCACAGCTCGTCTACATTGCTGCTCGTCCGAGTTCTTGGTTCCTCGTATAGTCTCTGTTCGTAGCTGTTGCTAACAGCCAAGTCGGACAGACGTTAGGCGGCCAATCAAATTTGTGGCCTGCGTCGACGGCCGTTGAGGTGCAGCATAAATTGCATTAAAACTAACGCATGGTCTGATTCGACGCACACTGTCCAGTACGGTCTACACTTCTGGACAAAACCGCCTAGTTTCGTTATATTTGGAACAGGCAACCTATTCTGTTATCGTGTGTACGGTGAACTATCAAGTTCATTCGAAACGACTAGTGGCGTTCGACAAGGGTGTCCCATCTCTCGATTCTTGTCCAGCTTCGTCGTGGACGAAGTAATTGAGGACGCTTCAGATCTCCAGAATGTAGAGATCGAACTGGGATCGGTGGGAAGCTGTGTGATTTAGATTACGCAGATGGCGTCGTGTGTGTGTTCAAATCCGCGAACCATGCACAACGCGCACTAGATAGACTCTCGAGGTCGGTTGCTCGGTTTGGCATGTGCTTTGCACCTTCAAAGTGCAAAGTGCTGTTGCAGAACTGGACGACAGTAGTGCCGAACTTGATACTGGATGGAGAGGAACTAACGATTGTGGGCCGTTTCACCTACCTTGGTAGCTGCGTGTCCAACGATGGTTGCTCGGGATTGGAGGTAAGTATGCGTATCTCCAAGGCTCAAGCAGCTTACGCTGAACTGAAGCACTTGTGGCGTTGGCCCGATATTCCACTGAGGTTGAAAGGTCGTGTGTACTGTGTCGGCGTGCGCTCAGTTCTGTTGTACGGTTGCGAGACATGGATTATGCGTGTGGGCGATGTTCGTCGGTTGGAGGTTTTCGACCACCGATGTTTACGTAGTATGGTTAGGATTGGATGGAGTGACCGGGTGAGTAATATTGAGGTTAGGAATCTAATACTAGGTGCTGAGTCTCAGAATACCTTGTTTCAGCATATGAATCTTAGTAGACTGCGTTGGTTGGGTCACGTGTTGCGTATGATGAACACTCGTCTACCATATCGTGCCCTATTTTGTGTTCCTCCAAAGGAATGGAATAAGCCATGTGGTGGCCAACACGTGACGTGACAACGTGGAATGAGAAAATGTACAGCGAACTTAGGTAAAGTAGTTGTCTCACGTCTTCGTGGTTGGGGTCCTAAAGACTCGTCGACTTGCTTGCTGGGGACACTGAAGGATAGGCAGTGAACCGTGAACAGTGGCGATCGTGCTGTCATTTTCTATCGGATCAGAATGATTGAAAACACGTGCGTTTGTACAGTTAGACTGTGTTCCGTATGTTGGCTGCAATGGTCCACCCGCTGTTCTCACTGCATATTCACTCTTTTTATAGAAACATGTAACTTTGGGTAAAAGGTAGCCGTCGGTGGGGTTTGCCTTGCTGTTTAACGTTGAATGATGATGATGATGATGATTTTTCGGCAAGGAGGCCTTGTATTCCTCTGGCGTCGTGGGATCATTTAGGTTTCGATGTTTGTTTGGAGGACAGTTTGTTTGGACAGGTCTTCGAAACGCATAGATAGTTTATCACGAACTATAGCATGATCAGAATCGAAACATTGACCGGTACGTTCTGTGTAACTTGTCGCTTTGTGATCCAGCTCTATCCATCCTTGTGCCCAGATAAAAGACACCATGTATTAGTGCGTTATTTCACGTGTCGGAAGATGATGATCGGCGTACGCGGTCTGCAGTGTATCTCTTTCAAAACGTTTACGGTGAAGACCAAAGCTGTGCTGAAGTTGGTGTTCATTGAGTGACACAGTCAATTCGTTCATGAAGATCGCAGATGAGGAAGATGATATCCGTTGTTGATGGGGCGGGTCTCTGACTGCATTCAGAATCCAGTTTGGGATCATACCCTGAGACGACGAACAATGCGCTCTTGATGCCTCGTTGTTTGCTTACGTTCAATTGGCACGTAATCTAACTGCGCGAAGCCGACTGTTGACCGGAATCCAGCCAAGTAAAACACTTCCGGCTGTACTACTCAAGGCTACTCTGACACCATTTTGACCCGCTTCAGTGGCTTCTTGATCTCCGGAGAGTCGTTCGTGGGACTGGAATTTCGGGCTTCATTCGAATGGCGGAGCTGGCCTCGAGCCAGCGATCGTCGATCGAGAGAGTTTCGAATGTATGTGCTTAGTCTGTCCGCTGTGCTGTTTGCATATGTGCGAATGTTATAGGCAGCCAAGCTAAACGGATGCGAGGTTCACACTGGACGGCGAATGCTGGCGGATTGATCATGCACTGACTGTGGACTGTTGGTGATCAAGGTAGTGGATGAATAAAAGTGGGCAACTGGAGCTGGAGGTTCTTTGAGAATGAATACAGCATAAGTAAGTAGTCAGGGGTAGTGGTAAAACAAGTAGCAACGGGAATAATCATTACTTTCCATGATTCATTGTAGGCAGTACACTACCCGGCTGTTTGGACCGAAACACAGTTGACTTAATGGGCCTCATTCCGAGCCCTTGGTCGGAGGCAGTAGACTAATCTACGGTTTTGGTGATCCATTGTAGACTGGTGCTTGACTTCTAAACTCACACCATTCGAATAAAGCTAGACATCCTGGGCACTCAATGCCCCCTTTCGCCATGGATGCTGGTTGACTTGATATCAGTCTAGCTATTTCCCCTAGATTGGCTACCAACCAACTCTGAAGAGTCTCGGGTCCTCGCCTTTGTCTTCTCGCTTTAGTAAAAGCATCTGTAGAAAGCTGTAGGAATTTCGAAGCAGAAGCTATTTAGGACGCACGGTGGTTAAGTGGACTAAGAACCTGACGCTAAAAAAGACCAGATATTCGAATTCCAGATCCCGTCAATGACTTTGCTGGTGGGTGGCGATTCGCTGTCGCCAAGCTCGTTGCCGCGCTTGACATATTGAGACCTTATGTGGTTTCCTTTTAGAGTCATGGTTCCCAGTTTCCCCGTTTTATGAGCCCTAGAGACTAGGGCATGCTCCTTCCACTGCACTTGTTTAAACCATGTCATAAAAATGGAAGCTCAATACGCGTAGCCGGCCCAAAGCTTGAGGCACAAGCCCTCAATCGTACTGCGGCCTTTGGAGTCATGAAAGGTTTAAGGACACTGTAGATACGTTTAGAGTGGATATTGTACAGCCACCAAGGAGGTGATCAGCGTTTACTGAAAGCAATTCTGCATTACACATTATGGTTGTATGTCACACCAAGTTTCTGGGTCATAGTGCTCGTCTCAGTGATGTGGTTCTGGTGGCAAAGGGGTTTATTCGTTACACCATACTCGTGTTCGTAGTATTTAGCGAATACGATTTAATAGAAGAAACTGCCATCTATGATCATGAGTTTTGAATGCCAGTCATCGTCGTGAAATAAGAGTGTAACCAGTGTGGACGCCAACTGCCAATATTTTTAAACATGACACAATAATTGCCTTTATGCAGTGCTGATATCTATAGAAAAAGATGCAAATATTGAATAATGGCTCATCTTGGGGGGGGGGGGGTTGACCAAGTAGAACTAAGCTTGTCCATTGTGGATTTTGAATGGTCATCATTGTTTCATGGTAGTCAACTATAATTGCTTGTCGCGACTATTTCTCTTTATTTCTAGTCTCGCTTGTACTGACATCTAGTGAAGAGTTAAAAGTTAGTCTTGTGCGCCAATTCGTTTCGTTTAGATCACTTAGGTCCAGCTTCTGTGAAGTTGATTATTTCGTGATCTCACTAATACTTTTAGTTTTCAGTTCCATGTTTCTTTCGAATTTCTTGAGCTTCCTAATATTTTACCTATTTGTTTTTCCTCATCAGCTGCCAGTTAATCATGCGAGAATGTAGATGCTTGCCTAACTGTTTGTTCTTGACGGTTCCGTATCTAGTCTTGTGAAGCAATCCTTCCTAAGATGGCTAAGCTGTTTTATTATTATTGTAATTTTAGACACCTGGAATTTCTATGGTGATGCCATTGTTCAGCCAGAATTCATCCGATTGACCGGCGACGTACGCAGTCAGAAGGGTGGCGTAAGTTGTACTGCTCCATCCACCTCTCTTGACTGGGAGATACATATCACATTCCATGTGCATGGTGAAGGGAAGCATTTGTACGGGGACGGTTTCGCTTTCTGGTATACCAGAGAGCCGATAACGTTTGGTAGGTTTTTTGTATTCATTTCAAGTTTACGTCCAAATGATTTTGTCTAGGGGATGCATTCGGCGCTCAGCCCAAATTCAGCGGTCTGGGTGTGTTTTTCGATACTTATGCTAATCAAAATGGTGCACATTCTCATGAGCATCCGTATATCAGCGTGATGGTGAGCAACGGTTCAGTTGCTTATGATCACGATCGGGACGGGACCTTGACAGAGGCTGATGGCTGTTCATCTAATTTCCGTAATAAGCCGTATTCAACAGCCATAATCAGTTATGTTTCCAATAAACTTTCCGTGAGTTCCTGCCCCTGTTACATGTAAAGCACTTACTACGATTATTTGTCTTCTTTTATTATATACATATACACGTAAATAACTTGTTTTGATAGCGGATGAGTAGCAAGATATTATGTGAAACTAAAAGTTGAGTCGTGTATTACGCATTTAAAGGTTGACGCTTCGGGCCGAAGTCTAACCTGTGAACTTCCGCTTAGCGGGAGGATGCTTTATCGATGAACTGTGAATGCGGCTCCCCGGAGGCATAGTCTAGTTATGCACAACAGTTATTCCTATAGCAGCAAATATCCTTGGAAGGTAGTGCAAAAAGGAATTTCCCATTCCGTATAGTCAGCTATAGAAAAGCCTCGTGTTCTCTTAACTCAGGGCTTTTTTGACCGATTGGCTTACGAAGATACGATTGATATTCATATTGTGCCGTGGTGTAACCTGTTTCTCAATTTCGTCAGCAGAACGGCCACCATGTTTTCTTTGGTTCTTCAGCGACTCGAAATGAGACACAAACGTAGCAATGACGCCGTTTGACGCAGATTCGCGAGAGTAATATTCGCGAACAGCAGGCCAGATTTCGGCCAGGTTGAGGTTGCATCGACCAAATATTCACTCTCCGACAGATACTCGAAACGCGCCACACGCACCGCCGCCCTGCGATCGTAGTCTTTCTGGACTTGAAAGGTGATTTCGACTCAGTGTGTCAGACAGCGGTATTCAGTATTCTCTACCGGAAGGGTATGCAAACGAAGTTTATTAACCTGTTGCGAGCATTGTACTTGCATATTTGTGGTCACGTGAGAGTCTACGATGAACTATCAAGTTCATTCGAAACGACTAACGGTGTTTGACAAGGGTGTCCCATCTCTCGATTCTTGTCCAGCTTCGTCGTGGACGAAGTAATGGAGGACGCTTCAGATCTCCAGAATGTAGGGATCGAACTGGGATCGGTGGGAAGCTGTGTGATTTAGATTACGCAGATGGCGTCGTGTGTGTGTTCGAATCCGCGAACCATGCACAACGCGCACTAGATAGACTCTCGAGGTCGGTTGCTCGGTTTGGCATGTGCTTTGCACCTTCAATTGGAAAAGCGCATATCTACAGTTAGACTGTGTTCCGTATGTTGGATGTTGTGGGATTTTCTTTTCTGTATTGTGTAGGTCTGCCCCTTGTCCTCTTTCCAGCAGCATGTAAGTCTGGGAGAAAGGCAGTGGTCATTGAGGCTTGTTTTACTGTCCAGCGCTACGCGATGATGGTGCTTTGCGGTAGGGGTACTCTGTTCGATTTTGGAAATTTTGATAGATCTTGTTGCTACTGCCTACCACAGGTGAATTTTCTTTGCTCTATTTCGTTTTGATTTTTTCTGTGACATCTCTGCAGGTGGTTTTGAAGTATCCGAATCAAAATGATCCTGTGAATTGCATTGCCGTTGACAATGTGAGACTGCCCGTGGGCTACTATTTTGGTTTATCTGCTGCTACAGGAGATTTGTCCGGTAAGTGTCGATAATTGTTTTTACAAATATTGGGTTGTGGCATTATATGTGGTTTGGTGGGTGTCAAAAATAGTCTTAGGAGGTTCTCTGTGCTAAAATGTAAACACTACTTACGTTCTGGTTTAGAATCCCATCGGGTTCATGTACATACTGGAAGCAAATAAGTACGATGCAGTTCTTTTACCTGTTATCTTGTCGTCATTCGGAGGAATCATTCCAAAATGATTCGTTTTAGTTGTTGATAGCTATTCCGTTGATAAGCTTTACAACCCTCAGGCGAAAAGCTGCTCCTCTTTCCGTTTTCACCCTACACAGTTTTTGATTCTTCGCCAGGTTTTTGTGTTCGTTTGTATGGATCACGGGTTTGACAGGCGGGTCATATAATATTCGTTCCACTGGCTTCGATTCTAAACCATATCTCAGCATCTTTAATTAGCGACAGCGCACACCTGGACCTCAAACAGGAAGCCAGAAAGCACCAGTCAGTGCTGTATTTTTACAGCTGCACGTCAGGTCATAAAAGACCACTGAGACGAATCTAACCTTTCGAAGCACATCCAAAGGAGTAGGCTTTTATGCATCCCAATACAGCCTCAGTTGTCGCTACTTAACCGTGCCGTTGCCCTGGAGTATGGCTCCATGGTTATCAATAGCCAGCAGCTGCAGTCGATATAACGTCAAAGATCGCGTCCCATCATCGTCATCATCATCATCATCATCATCATCATCATCATCATCACGATCATCATCATCATTCAACGTTAAACAGCAAGGCAAACCCCACCGACGGCTACCTTTTACCCAAAGTTACATGTCTATAAAAAGGAGAAGATATCCAAGGGGAACAGGGAGTGGACCTACACAAGCGGGAAAAGATAAGATGCTGCTGCAGCCAACACACGGAACACAGTCTAACTGTACAAACGCACGTGTTTTCAATCATTCTGATCCGATAGAAAATGACAGCACGATCGCCACTGTTCACGGTTCACTGCCTATCCTTCAGTGTCCCCAGCAAGCAAGTCGACGAGTCTTTAGGACCCCAACCACGAAGACGTGAGACAACTACTTTACCTAAGTTCGCTGTACATTTTCTCATTCCACGTTGTCACGTCACGTGTTGGCCACCACATGGCTTATTCCATTCCTTTGGAGGAACACAAAATAGGGCACGATATGGTAGACGAGTGTTCATCATACGCAACACGTGACCCAACCAACGCAGTCTACTAAGATTCATATGCTGAAACAAGGTATTCTGAGACTCAGCACCTAGTATTAGATTCCTAACCTCAATATTACTCACCCGGTCACTCCATCCAATCCTAACCATACTACGTAAACATCGGTGGTCGAAAACCTCCAACCGACGAACATCGCCCACACGCATAATCCATGTCTCGCAACCGTACAACAGAACTGAGCGCACGCCGACACAGTACACACGACCTTTCAACCTCAGTGGAATATCGGGCCAACGCCACAAGTGCTTCAGTTCAGCGTAAGCTGCTCGAGCCTTGGAGATACGCATACTTACCTCCAATCCCGAGCAACCATCGTTGGACACGCAGCTACCAAGGTAGGTGAAACGGCCCACAATCGTTAGTTCCTCTCCATCCAGTATCAAGTTCGGCACTACTGTCGTCCAGTTCTGCAACAGCACTTTGCACTTTGAAGGTGCAAAGCACATGCCAAACCGAGCAACCGACCTCGAGAGTCTATCTAGTGCGCGTTGTGCATGGTTCGCGGATTCGAACACACACACGACGCCATCTG